>JAAMXP010000044.1:0-24368 GCA_019693395.1 Ettlia oleoabundans
GTACATTGTGTGCGGCGTGTTTGATGGCGCAGTCTACATCATTGACACACGCACAATGAAGGTAACGGTGTGACCGTAGAGTGCCGGCAGTCATTGTTGTGGTAGCTGTGGCACTGCTTGTGATACAGCAGCCAGGTTTGCATCCTGAGGGGCTTCTCTGCCTGCCTGCCTAGCAGCCTGCCTGCCTGTCCCCCTTTCCCCCACCCCACGCCCATCACCCACCACCACGACACGACCACACCCATGCCGGCACCACCCGCCTGCAGGTCCTCCACAGTCTATCGGGCCACACTGAGCGTGTGACGCGTGTGTCCTGCCAGGGCGACACAATCATCTCTGGAGCATTCGACGGTAATATCTGTCTCTGGCAATTCTGAGAGCCAATCCCAGCCAGCCACCCGGGTGTTGCGGCGGGCAGCGCTCCCATGGCGCAGCGTGCAATTTGAATGGCACGGCCTCATGAATTCGCTTTGCAGAACTGCAAGCTGAGCAGCATGTTGCTCACTTGAGTCAGAGCTAGAAGTGGCAAGGCATGCTGAGCAGTCCTCCCCAGAAGAGCGCATATTTCTTCCGTGTTTCTAGATGTGTGAGGCCTTTCTTTCAATCTGGGCCCGCTGTGCCACACTCTTTCCTTGCTTGTCTGTTGAATCATTTGTCAACTTGATGCTGCCATCTGCACTCCACTCCGCACCCTGTCTTGATGGCCTGCTGGCCTGTTGTTGCACACATGCGAGGCTCAGGCCAACGACATGCACCATTACAGGAGGACATTTTGAATGCATTCATGAAATCCACATTAAAGACAGGAAGGATGGCTTGTGTAGGTGGTCTGAGCTGTATGCTCACCTGGCCTGCAGGGCATTTGTGAGTTAGGCAGGATAATATACAGGTAGAAGCTGGCTGTTGGGTTCTTGCCTGGGGCAGAGGGGCAGCGGTGGCAGAAGGCATGTGGCGCCACTCGCGCATGCGGCTCAATCTTGACTGATTTGAATAAACGAAAGAAACAAGCAACGTTGGAGGAGACAAGAAAGAAGCAGTCACAGCAGATTGGAGGCTAGTTGCAGAGGGCCGTTCCGAGGGAAATCCACGTGGCAGGCTTTGTTCAGGTTGGGTTGATTGAATGAAATCTGGGGAGATGATAGATGAAAGAGTCTGATCTGGTCTGCGATAGTAGCAGTGCAACTGCTGCAATGCTAGGTGAGCCGTGCACTGCCAGCCGCTGAGGGCAGCCCTGCTCACCACCTTGCGCTTGTATTTGAGGTCAGCTGCCCATGCCGAAGAGCGGTTCGTCCCAGGGGCAGCGTGCCTGAAGGTACCTGTAGGCTCAGTGTAGCGTAGCATAGCACAGCGTGCCTATGCAGCCGCCTCCACCTCCTGTGCCTGCATCTGTGGGCCCAGGCTGTGCAGCTCCCTGATGTTGCCCTCAATGGTGCGGCAGATGGCCTCCAGGGGCAGGATGGAGAAGGGCTCCTCAATGGCAACACCAATCTCCTCTATGCCTGCAAGCAGGTCAGGTGCCAGGTGGGCACAGCGGGCACAGAAGGCACAGCAAGTTCATGCGGAGGCTGGCTCAGCACAAGGTTTTGGGTTCGAGGCAGCAGCGGCCGCAAAACACCCGCGCAGCGGCCATCGCATGGCAAAGGCGAGTGTGCTGCCTGCATGCACAAGGTGCCCGGCAATCTCCCTGCTGGTGCCGCTCGGCTCACCCAGCAGCAGGAATGAGACGATGAGAGTAATGGGCAGTGTGGCCCAGCGGCAGGCCGTCCACAAGGTGAAGGGCAGCAGCGTGAGCCAGATCATCATGAAACGGGAGGTGTGCCTGCAGGGGAGGGCGGGAAGCGCACGGGCAATGGTCGAGATGAGGGTGGCGGTGAGCATAGGTGGTCCGGGAGCGAACCCAGGATTGAACAGGATGAAACGCCGCGCAGAGATATAAACGGCAAGGGGTTCATCAGACTTGTAGAATGTTTGCGGACACACACCAATAAAGGCAGCTAAGCTTCCACGACTGTGCTCACCGAGTGTAGGAGAGGGGGATGGGGGTGCGCAACAGGCGCTCACACGCGCCAGCCACGTCCTGCAGCCAGGCAGGTGGCGGTACCCAGCCAGCACTTTACAAACCTGGGCTGGAAGCGACCATGACTGAAGAGGCAGAGGCAGGTGCTAGCAGGTAACGGTACTGCAACTCTGTGCCATCACCCCACAGACACCCTCCATCAGCACCTCCACTGTTGCTGCCAGTTGAGGCCAGCACCCACCGTGAATGTGCTGACTCCCTCGTCCATGCGGAAGGAGGCCATGGCGGGCACATACTCGCCCCCCCACTCCTGCACCTGCCCCTTGGTGGCAGCCAGCTGAGCCTGGCGCATCAGGTTGGTCAGTACCTGCAACTCAGCAGTGTACGGTAAGCCGTTGGTCGGCAGGCCTGGGGCTTGTGGTGGTGGGTCAGGGTGTTTGTTGTGTGCTGACCAGCGTGGAAGTGAGCATGAGGTGGTGGGGAGGGGTGGGGGGTGGGTTGGGGGGCTCATGGCATGCGGAGGCGTACCTGGCAGCAGTAGAGTGGGCGGTGCGTTGCCTTGAGCAGTGCAGCCAACTCCTGGGGCCTCAGCACCCCCTGCAGCTCCTCGGCAAGCTCCTCACCCTCCCTCACGTGGCACATCAACGCCTTGCTGCATACAAATATGCAGGTATCAGGAGTTGGCACCACAGTGGTGGCTGCGGCGGTGTGATGACTGCCGGTGTCGGATTGTTTGATACAAAGACACCAGTTCCATGTCAACTCTCACCACCCCCACTCACGGGTAGGCTGTGGTCCAGCGTGCAATGGCGGCCTTGAGCTCCGACTGGCTGCCAGGCAGGTAGCCCTCAGCCTGTAACCCACAAACACAGCAGAGAACAGCATGCTGTTGTTGAGAGGCAGAGCAGACATGAGCAGACATGTTGGTCGGTAGGCATGCTGAGGCGGCCGTGTAATGCACAGCCATGGCAGGATTGTGACCCATGAGCAACAGGAGCGGAGCACAAGGCAGGCACGGCAGGAGCACAGCAGCCTGCTGGGCATGTGTTCACGTGTTCATGTGTGCGCACCAGGCGGACAACATCGCGCGTCTTGTTCACAATCAGGCCCCACAGCTTGCGCGCCTCGTCAAAGCGACCGTAGCTGGCGTTGGTGCTGCAGCAATGGAGTCAATGGCGAAGGAAGGCAGAGGGGGTGTATGGGCCGGGCAGCCGTAGGCATCGCTGGGTGACAGCAGGGTGCGGTGCAGGGTGTGATAGCGAGGGCAGGCCGTCACACACCACTTTTGAGCTGGCAGGGCAGGACACTCACCGGAACACCAGCAGCAGGGAGAGAGCGAAGGAGGTGAGGCCAAAGGGTGCGTTGGCAGCCACATTCAGGAGGGGCCACAGCGGCAGCTTGCCAGCCTGCAGGGGGCCGCACGCACATCTGCATGAGCCCATTAACTGTAGCAACTACGGTTGCTTCAAGGTGCAAGCAAAGAGTGAGTGCCTGGCCATTACAGACTAATAGAAAGAACAGGGAAGCTGTTCCTTCTCCACCCACCTCCACCAGAAGGTTATAGGCAATCACGCCCAGACTCACTGCCGCGACATACGCCAGGGGTTTCACAAGCCCACCCATCTGCAGAGGATGCGGTGGCAGAGGCGGGCAGCCACTTGGCAGCTGCTCAACATGGAAGGCTAGTGAAGTAAGGGAATTCCTACAACTTTGAAAGTCACCAAACCAGACGACATCTGACGAATCACTTTCTAATATGAGCACCAAGAGAAGCAGAAAGGTGTGGCTTACTATGCGTGAGTCGACCAGCCCCGCCACATGGCGCATGTACCGCCCAGAGCTGCGGTGCATCTTCCAACGCTCGTAGTCAAACACCTGCGGTACCGCTGCAATTGAGGGTGAGGCCTTGCTCCACCCAACTGGTCAATTACGAGCAGCGGCAGTGTTGCCAACATATCATGCACGCTGGACTGCCGGGGCAGGCAATAAGGGGGAGTAGTGTCAGTGTGGGGTGATGCATGCGTTGTGCCAACGCACCGAGCGCATGTCCTTGCGCTGCGCCTCCTTCCAGGCATCGCTGAACCATGCCAGTTTCGGCTGTTGCAGCTGTTCCTGTGATGCTTGCTGCTGTGGTTGTGGCTGTGGATGCGGCTCAGCCCCGTTGCTAGCTGCGGGTGGCTCCTCTGGGGCGGGGGCTGCCACGGAGATCGAGGCGGCGGAGGCCTTTGCAAGGCGCTGTGGGGCTGCGGACCGTCTGCGCGCGAGGTGGAGGCCCGATCGAAAGAGATCTGGAGGGGACCTGTGCGTGCCAAATGGGGCGGCAATAGTGCGGGGGTGGCGCGGCAATGCCTGGGGCGCCATCTGCCGCGCAACGCAACAGCTTGAGGCGCCTGGCATTTTAGACGGTGTTAGCAAGCACACTAAGCTGAAATGGCTAAGTAAAGTGGTTGCCAGGGGTCTACTACAGGAGGTCCTCCAATGCACTACCTATTGACGTCACGCCAGCATGGCGACTGACCCACCCAGGGGAGCTCTTCTAATAATTGCAACAAAACCTTGATCACCGAAATATGCATATGCACGTCTACCGAGGCAGTGTGCGTGAACTCTCCTCAAGCACGCACCCAGTGGGTAGACTTGTGGGTAGACTTGCAGACTGACTACAAGTGCATTCGAACCATTCAAATGCCAGTGCTCCGTATGGCCCGGACAAGGGACTTATTGACGGAGGACCATTTCTAGTTGGCTGGTGCCGTCGCTGACAACATCAAGCTGCACATTGCCAGTTACTGTTGTTGCGGTTTGCGTTTACTGTTACAATCGTTTTGCAAGCATGAGGCATAGTGTGGCGCAAGTGACTTTGTCACCATGCCCTGCTGGGCTTGCTGCTCTTGAACGCGTTCGTGCCCCAGCGCCCGCCACGCCGCCCTCCGCCGCCGCCCCACCGTCCGCCAGCACCACCCTGCCGCCTATACCCCCCGCCCCCCTTGCTTGCCCCACGCTGTGAGCCCCCTGGTGTAGTCTTCAGCAGGTTGATTTCTCCAGGGTTGGGATTCGCGGCGGCAACAGCCGCTGCACCGCGCTGGCGCTTGGCAGCATGAGGTGGCTGATCCCCAGCATCTTCCCAGCTGTACCTGCAGCATAGGGGGCCGGGATGTCTGGATGAGCCACTACAAACCGCACAGGCATGAGCAGGAGGAAGCAAATAGTGACATGGCAAACCATAATACCTTTGGGATTCGATGCTGCATACTCACTCTGCCGCCTGTGCCGCCATGACCTGACCAGCGCCTCGGGCAAGTTGGCGGCCGGTCGCCGGCCCAGCCATGCGGGGAACAGCAAATTCGCGTTTGCGGCTGCTGAGGAATGCATCTATTTGGCTGGTATCACCATCGCGTCCTCCAAAGCCCCCATGCTGCACTGGCGCCGCAGCTGCTGCCCCGTACACCTGCCCTGCCGCCATCTGGCCATGCCCGGGCAGCAGGAGGTCATGCATTTGCGGCACCCGAGCATGTGGCTGACCCACTGAGGGCAGCACACCACCTGGAACTGCGATATCGCTCTCATCATCTGACAGGCTGGGCTCCATAGACACACCAAACTCGTCCCGCTGCTGCCCTTGCTGCTGTCCCTGCTGCCACTGGCCCCTGTGAGCCTGCTGCTGCTGGTCGAACTGCATCGCACTGCCAAAGTCCACCATGGCTGCTGCTCCAAGCAGCTCAGTGCCACCTGCCCTTCTGGCAAGCGGTGGCAGGTCTGGCAGGTTGGGGCGCAAGGCTGCCGCCGGGTACTGCTGCTCCTGCTCCCACACCTGGGCTACCTGGTGCTGCTGCCTGCGGCCCCCTGCTGGTCCGGTGGCGACTGCCGGTGTTTGCTCCCACTCTGCCAACGAGGGATTGATGTCAGGAAAAGCCTCGGCCACAGCCTGTTGCTGCTGCAGCTGCCGCTGGTAGGCACGCTGCTGTTGATATTGGCGCTCCAGCTGCTCATGCCAACCGGGCGGCTCGCGCTGCTGGTGATGCAAGGGTTGGGCTGGGGCTTGTATGTTGGGCACACCCTGCAGGCGAGACTGCATAAGCTGCATTCCACGGTAGTATACCTGCGGCAGGTCAGGAGCCCAAGAAAGCCCAGCAGCAGCAGTATAGTTTGGCATAGCATGGCTCGGCATCCCATTCCTACTTGCTCAAAAGTGCAACAGCCGGCACCTGCAGCCGTTGCGAACCAAAGGCCATCCATGTACCCATTCAGCAGCTGCAAACCAATTCACTCACATCAGTAGTGACCTCAGCACGTGGCTCCCAATGATGCTGCCTCTGCTGCTGCTGCGCTTGCATAAGGAGCTGCTGCTGCTGCACCAGGTGCTCCCCAAAGTAGGTGCCACTCGTTCCCCCAGCAGCAGCTGGATGCATCAACTGCTGATGCCCGTAACCTGGCAGCATTGCGCCGCCAATTCCTGCCCGGACATGCCGATCCATGAACCGCTGTCCTGGCTGCTGTATGTGGCTTGGCAGCTGCTGGTGCTGCACTCCATGCATCGGCGCACCCCCAGCCACTCCATCTGCGCTGCTGTAGCATGCAGCTGCACCTGGCGCCAGTGCTCCCACATGATGCATGTTGAGCTGCGGCTGTTGCCAGCTGCGGGGCATGGTGGAGCCTTGGGCCGGGGACATGGCCTGGTGGCCTTGGTGGTCAGCACCCTGCCTGGTAGCGCGGGGTGGTGTGACTGCATTCATCCCAGGTGCTTGCTGCTGCTGCAGCGGCTGTATCACTGCAGAAAATGCATCAGGAATCCGAGGCCGGGTCAACAACAGCAATGCCTCCAATAAATCTATTCGCTGGTTGTGACCGCATCAGATTGGGGTAAGGCTACAGGGCCAGAAGGCGGAGTGCCTCCAGAGCATGCTGCATACCTGAAGCGGTAGGCAAGCCCAGAACGGGCGTGCCATGGGAGGCAGTGGCAGCCAAAATGTCCAGGCAGTGACGGGGCAGCAGGCTCAGCGCTTTGGGCACCTGCAGTGGAGCACAGGAAACGGTTGCAGAGGTATGCAAGTTTAGGGGCTAGATGGCTGGATCTTGACGCACTACAGCATGCCCAAACTGCTCACCACGCCTGCCACCATGCCAGACGCACCTGCAGCGGGTTGAGGGAGTCCAGGCGCAAGAGCTGGCCCAGGCTGAGACCAAGTGACATCAGCAGAGCGGCGGTTTGGGGGTTTATGGAGTAGAACCTGCGCAACAGCAAAGCGACACACACATTGACACGCAGGAGTGCAAGCACAAGTCGGTTGCGGTACTGCGGCCAGATTGCAAGCAACAGAGCTCGACCGACCTGGTAAGGAAGGCCTCCTCCTCTGTGCGCTCATCTGGCATACGATAGTGCAGCCCAGGGTCGAGCCCCTGCCACCAGGCCAGCCAGGCGCGCACCACATTAACGACCACCACCATTGTGGCCGCGCTACTTGTGGTGGCATGGCATTGCGGGTGTAGCCCCGTTTTACGGCCCAGAGCCAATAGGCGCTCCATCCCACACAGCACCTGCAGCATAAGCGGTATGCCCAAACTAAATGGAGACTGCACAGCCGATGCAATGCAGCTGTGGACCTCATTCCAACCCGTGTTCCAGTGCCTGGCCCCTTCGCATGCCATCCCACCTGAGCCTGGAACCCTGCTCCACCCTCACAGATCAGCACCAGCCTGGAAAACGCATAGCTCAGGCGGCAGAATACAGGGTTTAAAGCCTCCAGGAAGACATCAAACTCCTGCATGCCATGCAAAAGCAGCCGCTGCAGTTCATGGATTCCAGGTGTCTTATTCACACCAAGCGCTGGAATGAAGGGGATAAGCCAGGTAAATGGCCTGCTGAACAGCACCGCTGCGGACGACTTCTTCCAACAGCACCCACCAGCTTCCTGGTGGTGTTGTCACAAATGACCAGGCAGGCTGAGGGTGACAGCACCACGTCCACCAGCGCCAGCTGTCGCTCCACCACCGCACCCCCAGCACGTTCCACACTCAGCACCGCCTCGTATAGCTGGCGGCGGGCCCTGTGGCACATAAAATCGATAGCTGGGATCGTCAGTAAACGATTACCCATCTTGGCTACCTGCCTGCCGAAACCTTGTAGCGTCATTAGGGTTTGAAGGGAACACGAGGGCAATTCAAGGGTCACTTCCGCCGCACCTTATTGGGCGTGAAGGATCGCTAGAAATTACGATGGGCCAGTCCATACAGGAGGCAGCAGCTGCCGCTGGTGCTGGAGTTGGAGCCGCTGCCGGCTGCGCGGCATGCTGCACCCTGGCAAACGCAACAGCTGGTTTCTGGTGCGCCCCTGGAGCTGGCTGCTGGTTACAACCTGGAGGCAGGCTCAAAGCCGGCTTCTGAGGCGCCACCGCTGGCACACCAAGCTGTGTACGCTGAGCTATCTCTAGAAAGTGCACTGGGCATTCCAACTCGGCCAGGCGTGCCCTCAGCATCCCCTGGCTGTCCTGCTCTGAGGCATACACCACCACCTGCTGAAAAGCAGTAAGTGGGAAGCTGCCATTCTCAACCAACTCGCACCCCACTAACAGGCAGGCAGCACTGCTGCAGGCCTGCTGCACCGCTGCAGCTAGCTGCGTGCTGCTGGCGCCGCCGCTCAGCAGGCGCCCGTCTCTGTCAAAGTGGCACACGCCTCCTGCGCCGCTTTCTAGCACTGGTTTGTAAAGCGTAAAGAAGCTCTTGGGGTGGCCAACGATGACACACTTGCAGCCCTGTACTTAAAGCATCACGTGTGTTATTACCCTTAGAGGAGTACGTACCTCATCCCTTGCGCTATACTTCACATCACGCTGCTCATCACTTGCTGTTTCTACTTACCGGAGAAATGGCTGAGATGCCTCCCAAAAGCCGCTTCAGCGCTGCGTGCTTAGGAGAGTCCTCCAGCTTGCCGCTCTCCACCTGGATGATACCAGAAGGCGGCGGGCTTGCTATTGCACTACATAAGCACATCTTGTACAACTACGACAATGCAAAATTGCATCGACTGACTCACCTGCTGGTTTGCAACCCTCAACTCCCTTGCGGCAGTAATGGCATTACAAAGACCCGGCAGCTCTGACTGGCTCTGTGACAGGTACAGGTGGGCGCAGCGGATGCCGTGGTGCACCAGCGTCACAGCAGTCTGCCGTATCACTGCAGCATCAGAGGACAGGTGGGCCCGTCAACAGGGGTATTCCATGGCAATCAACCCATCATATCAGTGTGTCCCTAGCTACGCTGGACTAATAGCGTGCCCTGCAAGGCAGGCAAGCCCCACATCACAGCCTCTAATGTGGCTAGGGTGCTGGAGAAGCAGCAGACAGCCCCTCACCTGCCATTGTCGCATAAACCTTAAGCACATTCCGCTTGCCAGTCTTTCCTGCGTGACGGGCATGCAGGGCTGAAGTGGTACACATGCAGGTTGCAGTTCATATGCCTCTAACGCAGCCAAGCCACATCAAAACTCAGCCTTGCAACCGTGTCAGTAGTACCTGCAGCCTGCTCCAATGCCTGCTGCAGCACATCCACAGAAAGGAAGTTGGAGCGAGCCACCTCAGGTGCCACGCCAGGGGACGGCGCTGCCCGCAGCAGCCGCTGCTCATCCTCATGCAAGAGCTGCAGCAGCTGGGTGTGAACAGCTGGCAGCTCAACAGTGTGCAACGACATGGAGGGCTGCTTGTTGTGAAGCTCCAGAGCATCATCCATGTCCCCGCTGCTGCTGCTGGAGGCAGGAGCCCCACCACCGGCCGCTCCGATGGTTGCGACATCTTCTGAAGCTGCCGCCCCAGGCCGGCCATGCTGGAGCTGAAGAAAGTATTCCATGCCACCCGCAGCTGTGCCATGCTTTGCACGCTTGGCCGCCTGGTTCAATGTCTCGCTTGGGCCATGCTGGAGCAAAGCCGCGGCTTCCTGCGCTGCCGCCTGTTGCCGCACGCCGACGTCTGCCACTGCGGCCACTCCACTTTCCTTGATCGCTTCCAACTCTTGAAGCTGCAAGGCGCTAGCAATTGAGGCCTGGCCAGAGACCTGGTATGGTTCAAGTAGCTGCTGCACCAGAGTGGCCTTGTACCGCTTCACTTGTGCACCCAGGGCGAGTGATGACACTGCGATTGGCAGTAGCTGCTCCCGCATGCTGTGAACAGCAGCAACCAGCTCAGATGGGCGTGTGGCCAGCTGCTTGGTAGACAGTGACCTGCAAGGAACGAGCGCTGCAGCCTTCAATGCCACAACCAGCTTGAGCTTGCAGTAGCTGCGCCATGTACTTACAATGCCATGAGAGACAGTGTCATGCATCATTGCCCACCAGTCAAGGTAAAGCGCGACGTTTGTGGTGTTGGCAGGCTTGCAGCCACACTCAGTCTGAATGAGCGGCAGCATTGCCGCACCTGCAGCACAGGCAGTGCAGGGGACCAACACAAGAGCTGCTTGTCTTGAACTGGTAAAAGAGCAGTGCAGCCATGCTGGTGTCAACCCTGCACTTGCTTGCCACAGCATAGACACACCACCCATTGTACAGACTGCCAAAGCTGGCAACTCCATGCACATAGCCCACCGGACTCTGCCTGGGCGTCATCTTCCTCCACATCCATCGCTGGTAGCATCAAGCAGCCATCATCCAACACCAGGTCCTGAGCCATGAGGCTAGCAAGGCTAACTGGCTGGCAGCCCTCTCGTGCAAAACAAGGCTCCACAGTCACCTCAGGCACCTCTACTGGCTGGAACACACCCCAGAAAGCTGACATGGGTGCTCCTGCTACTGATTCTACTACACATGCTGGCATTGACGCGAGAAGAACAGGTGGATCCAGTCTGAAAAGGTGCCGCTGAGGCGGGACCTCAACTGGCCGCAGTAGGAAGCTGGGCAGTGTGCAGCTGGCTGTACCAGGCAGCACAAGAGGCAAAGGTGCCGAGTCTGCCAGCGAGAGTGGTGCTGTGTTGCTGGAAACAGCACATGCCGCCTCATTTGCAGGCAACTCTGGCAGGTCCTTGAGGCTGACATATCCACTGACGGCAGCCACAGCGCCCCCTTCTGACTGGCTAAGGCTGCATGTCGTCAGCTGCTCCAATTCAGGCCAGCTGCAGACTGTTGTCGATGCACCATCTTCATTTTCCACTGGAACCAGAATGGGAACATCAAGCAGGGGCGTGTTGATGGTGATGGGTGCTGGCACTCCCTGCGCCGGTAGGCTGGCCAGCAGGTCAAATGCTGGCAAGCTCATGACAGCCTTGGGGTTGATGGGTAGCGACTGCGGGCTGCATGTGTACTTCTGCAAGGCAGTGCAAAGCATGAGGTGAATGGGTGAATGCGTTCAACAACGGATTGTTAACCGGCCATCTGAAAGCACGACTGAACCCTCCATCTGGAAGGCAGCGTCAGCCGTTTTAGCGTGCGCCACACCTTCCGGTTGGCCTCGGGCAGGGGCTGGCTGGGCAGTGGAAGCACTGCGCAGTCCTTTACCATGGTGGAAAGCAAGCAGATCTGCAGCAAGAATGCACGGAATAAGTGTTGCTTGCAGCACCTGTGGGTGCTAAGGCTGCCTAGCGGCGGGTACACCATGGCACCTGCCCATCTTGCCTGGCAGCGTTCATCCTCTATGGTGCCATCGATAATAACGGGGATGTCTGCTGTTGGGCTGGTGAAGCGTAACAAGCGGTCCAAGAGTGGGATGCGGCAGGTGAGAAGAAAAACCGGAACAGCGCCCACTGCTGCAGCCGCCGCTGCCGCCACCTCTGATTGCTGCAGTTGAGGTTTTAACTGCCGCTGCAGCGCCTGGTCATGGGCATTCTGAAGGCTCGATAACTCGTGAAATGCTGTGCCGAGCTCCCACTTGCCCTCGTCAAGTTGCAGCTCGGGTTGGAAGCCTTGGAACAGGCTCGTTGAGTCGGTACGCTGCTTGGCAGACCTAACATCAAAGGAGGGCAGTGTGAGCCACGCCTGATGCGCGTTGGCAGCCGCCTCCCAGTAGCCAGCCACGCTGCTTGGGGCCGGCAGTGCCAGGGAAGGGCCGTGCCCTCGTGGGCCGCCCGCGATGAGAATCATTTATAGTCGCAAAACACAGGATAGCATATTGCACACCGGGTCCAGGTGAGAAAATAGAACGTGTACGTTGCCCATGCAGGCAAAATTCAAATCTCGATTCGTTTGCCCCTGTGCTGTGTCTCCAACGTTACAGCGAGAGTGTAAATTCTGTGATGGCATGCTACTGGGCCTCTGCTGGCTGAAACAGCGGCCAGAGCGCCACAGTGCCGTCACGCGCCGCTGTTGCCAGCAACATGCTCCTCGGCGCAAATTGAATGCCAGTGACAGCTGAGGTGTGATACTGCACAGGGTGAGTTGAACATGAGGCCTTGGAACAATAACAGCAACAATCTGTTTCAATGCCTCTCTGCCCGCCACATCCGCGCCCCCTCGTGCTGCCCCGTCCTCTCAGCCGAGCAGCCCTGCCGTTCGGGCCCCTCACCTTCAGGATTGCAAGCGGCCTGCCGCTGCGATACTTGTAGATCCGTACCCGCCCATCCCACCCTGCGGTCACGAGCAGCTTGCGATCGGGGCGAACCGCCACGTCGCCAATGCCCTTGCGCTGCAACTCAATGGCGTGCCGCGTGCTGATGTGGCCAGCAGCATGGTCCAACCGGAACACAACCACCTGGTCCTCTGCTGATCCGCAAGCGCCTCCAGTGCAGCTTGGGTCCACAGCGAGCGCCATCACCGGCTCGCGGCAGAGCCGGCGCTGAGCCAGCGGTGGAGAGTCTGGCGGGGCGCTCAAGTCCCACACAACCACGCTGCCGTCTTCGTATCCCGCCGCCAGGCAGACCCTTGGAGCAAGGGAGTCAGAGGCTGGCTGTGATGCATGCTGCTTGTCTGCCACCGGCGGTGCACAGTACAGCTGCACTGCCATCAGCATGCCCAGCTTCTTTCCAGCTGCCTCTTCTCGAAACTCAGCCACCTGCTGGCCGCAACTGCAGCACAACACCTCTGCTGTTCGCTCGCTGGCCCCTGGGATAGCAAGCAGGGCAGGTGGGTGCTCAGCACTGGCCTCACTGCATGCGTGTAGTGCCCAGATCGCGGCGCCTGCCACCGCAGCAGGGTCTGCTTGAGCTGCATCGGCCTCGCCGCCTTGCTGACCCTGCTGTTCCTGCTCCCTCTGCTGTTGGTGCGGGCTTGAGTTTACCTCTTCTTTTGCTGCTGTGGAGGCAGGCACACCAGGGGTATCATCTGCCAGCACGGCCGCCAAAAACTCGTCAACCTGCTCCTGGTCGAGCCCGGCTGCGGCAGCCTGGTTGTCAGGGCTGCTGCTTTGAGGTTCCGTTTCAGCGTCCAAAGGCTCGCCTGCCAGCACCGAAAAGCGGCAGAAGCTGTAGCAGTCACGCATGAAGCTGCGCACTGGCGCCCTGCATGGAGGCAACCCGAGGTGCACGGAAATAGAGGCATGAGTAGTGTAGTCATGGCAGAAGGGCTGCTGCATGTAAAACGCAGGGGTGTAATGCTGCTGAGTGTGGCATATTAGGCAATGTTGCACAAAAACCTTGCTACAGCAAATATCGAACTGCCTGCTGTGCAGTGCTGCCTTTTGACAGCGCCACCTCAATCCAGAAATTGTGCAGGACTCACTCTGACAGCTGAAGGCTTTCATCGCACTGCCACAGCAGCGTGGTGCCATCTCGTCCTTGTGTGCCCAATAGCTGCTGGCCACCTGATTTGAAGAGAAGCAGGCTCAGGATGCCGCCAGTCAGCGGGTGCAGGCGGCGGATGGCGGTGGGGCGGAGGTCGTGCAGGTCCCACACCCGCAGCTCACCCAAGTTGTCCCTGCGCTCAGTATTCAGTGTCGAGCGAGTAATGAAGCCAGACTCAGCAGCGAGGACCTCAGCAAGCAGTCGACTAGGGGTGTGGCAGCACGGCGGGTCGGCGCACCCTGACACCAGGAACCGCTCGCCGCCATCAAAGTCCAGGGCCTGCACCTCCCCACGGTGGCCACGAAGAACCGCTTGTGGATCAGGCACGTTTGTCGGCATATGCCCTGCGTAGATCTGCCAAGCAGTGAGGTTGAGCAGCGCTGGGAGATGTAGAAGGGCACTTGCGGGCGCTGGAAGAGCCGGCGTCAATGAGACAGCATTGCGATGAGGGCATCCGAGACATATTGTTGTTGTTTGCTGCTGCATATGATGCCAACACGACTGCCAGGCTGGACCACTCAAGCAAGCAAGCAGTATCCAAGAGTTTCTTGCATTCAACTATCTATTGGCATTGCATCTATCTAGTTATAAGTGTTCACGGACGCAAAGTTGAAGCAGCCACAGCAGCTTGAAGCCTGCCTGCAACCTGAGAAATGGCCGATAGCGACGGTCTGCCCTCACAGGAGCAGGAAATGAGCGAGCTGGAAGTTGGTAGCGAGGAGGTGGGCCTACGATCACTCGCTCTTGCCGAGTAGTCACCCTCCGTCACCCGCTGACACCGCCTGCAGCCTGCTGGAGTGCAGGAAGAGGAGCGGGGCAGCAGCGCTGAGGAAGGCAGCGATGGAGAAGGAGAAGAAGATGACGAGGAGGACAGTGAGGGAGAGGGCAGCGACGGCAGCGAGTCGCCCAGCGCTCGACGGCGGCCCCGCAAGAAGCACAAGCCTTTTGTGGCCCCGCCGCCGCGTGCCCTGCCACAGCGTACAACCCGTGGCGCACGTATGGGCAATCTTACAGTAGAAGAGGGAGACGAAGAGTTCTGGGTACGGCCTGCTGCCGTGATGCTGCCGGCGTGCGGGCCTCTTATTGGTTCCGCTGTTTGTCTTGTTATCCTGGTCATTCATGGTCATTCAGGCATGCCCGGAGCACTTTTTTACTAACAAATTTTGCAGTCCAGGTGAAGAGGACACACAGCTATCGTTTCAAGAGGCCTAACATTTAGCCTTACCTTTATCCTCGGCCTGCTTGCTGCCCGCAGAACCAGGAGTTCTTTGCGGAGGAGGCCAATGACGAGCGGTATGAGACTGAATCGGAGCCTGAGGACCGTTTCGATGCCGACTTCAATGAATCGGTGTGTTAGGTGCTGGCTTGATGGCACAACAGGGGATCTCCAGCGCGAGGTTTCAAGTGGCTTGCTTGTTCTTCACATGCGCATGCAGCTTGCGTGCAACACCTCCTTCCACTGTTTTCACTCCACAATCCCACATCACTGGCCAGCATTTCACCCCACTCCTCGGGATTCCATCTGTCGCTCTCATCCTGGTATCACAGGAGGACGAGGGTGATGACGATGAAGAGGCAGCAGAGGCAGAGGCAGAGGCCAAAGCCAAGGAACCAAAAAAGAAAGTGCTGAAACCACCGGGGTACAAGAAGCCGCCGCTTCCCAAGCCCAAAACCAAGGCTGGGCAGGAATCTGGCACAGCAGGGGCCAAGCAGAGCGGCGGTAAGCAGCGCAAGTCCAGCATTGGACCCGAGGATTACTCCATTGAGCGGCGCACGGTGAGGGAGAGCACGCGGATCAAGGTGGAAGAGGGGGAGCTGGAGCGGAAGATGGCCGAGAAGGTGCGGTGTTGTGGTACATTACCGCAAGAGGGTATGGCGCCCATGCTTGTTGACTCTTGCTTGCACCGGCCCTGCAGCAGCAGCGCTATGGTAGCCTTTTCCGGGGTAGCGGTAGGCGGTTCGGCAGAGCTGCGTTGGTGTTCCCCTGGAAACCGGTGCCTTTGTTGCGGTTCTGAGCAGCAGTGTGTGTCTGCCTGCCAACATCAGCCAGCCACGAGGCGCGAGTTGAATGCAGCAGTGGCTGCAGTATAGAGAAGGTGGTCATGCCTGCCTGGCAGTGTGGCCCACCGCCCTGCTTTGCCACATTGCACCGCTCACCCCCCGTATCACCTCTCCTGCAGTACAAGCCCCGGCGTGCCCCACAGCGCAGCAGCAACTACCGCCCCTTGACCCAAGCGGAGCTGCTGGCTGAGGCGGCCAAGACCGAGATTGAGAACACCAAGTCGTTGCAGGTGGGCAGTACTGCCTGCATGCCACCTGTACCGCCAGGCCTTGGTGCGCAAATGTTAATCAGGCGGCAATCTGGAGCTGACTCTGGTTGACAGTGGCCCCAATAGGCGTGACAGACACGCCCTGCTGGCTGCACCTGGACCCCGCCACCACGGCCTGCCTGCCTGCCTGCCTGCTCACTCGTTACTGCTTCATGCTCAACCCCTCCTGATTCCCCATTGCTCGCCTGCTGCAGATGCTGGTAGCGATAGAGGAGGAGACCAAGGCCAAGGCTGCTGTACAGAAGAAGCGCTACGCGGGGCCAATGATGCGCTGGAAGTCCAGGAGAGTGGGCGACGCGGAAATGGTGAGTGAGCAGGACGTTGGTGGGGTGGCGAGCTGTACGGAATGGGTGATGTTGATGTGGATGTGGATGCGGTGGCAAGTTGGAGTCCATGTCTGGGCTGCAGCGGGTGCAGCACCCTTGCTATCTGTACGTCAGTGATGGACGGGCGGCTTGTGGGCGAGTGAGTTGAAAGTCGTGAGCTTTTCTCAGCATGGTTTGTCAGCATGCAGTATGCTGTCTCACGCCCCATGCCACTGCTTGCGTACGTCTGACTTGACCTTACCCTGCCGTGCCCTGCCCCAGACCACTCTTGAGGTGCGCAACATGGCGATGCCCGAGGAGATGCGGCCCCAGGTGGTGCCGCCACCCATGCCACGCATGCTGTGCGCGGTCACCGGACAACCAGCGCGGTACCGCGATCCACACAGCGGCCTGCCCTATGCCAGCCTGGAGGCATTTAGGGAGCTGAAACGGCAAAGGGAGGCTGGGCTGCTTGCAGTGCAACCGACGCCCGCAGCGACAGGGGCACAAGTGGGCATGCCCCCGTGGCAAAACCCTCAGCAGCAAGCACATCAGGTGGAGCAGCAGGCATTAACAGCAGGGCTGCTGCACCAGCCGCAGCACTTTGCAGCGATGCCGCCGCCACCGTCTGCGGTGCTGCAGCAGTTTGCTCCCCTGCAGCAGTATAGAGGCCCGTCGCCGCAGCATCAGCAACAGCCGATGGCACCTGTGCAGCAGCACTCGCTGCCCTTGCCGCAAGCTGCATATCTCCCGCAGCATCAAAAACCACAGCAGCCCCTAGCGTTCCCCACATGATATGCTTGCCAGGGGCCGTGTACTGCTATACTGCCTGACCCATGGTGTAAGTCATGCCCTGATGCAATGACGCTGTGCTGTGCTGCCAAACAGCTGAAATCTATGGGAGCAGAGAGAGCCATTTATACGTTACATGGACGAGAATAATATCAGTGTATTGTTAAAAGTTTATGTGTTTAAGTTAAGATCGTGGTAGAAGAAAGTTCTGTGTAGCTGCTATGTACCTGGCTGCTTCTAAACCTAGCATTGATCAGCTTGGCAAGCTGGTTGCCCGGCTGACGTGTGTTCCACTACAGCTACTCCATGTATTCCTCAGACGTGACACACATTTGGGGTACAGGGCGCTGCCAGGAAAATCAACAGGATGAAGGGTGCTGCCAGGAAACTTGTTTGCTTATGTTAAGTAAATTGAAGCAGCGTAAGGGGCAGATGAAGCAGCGCCAGGAGTAGCAGACGGGTGCGTGTGCGCACCACTGCTCCCTCGAATCACATCCATGGCATCCTGCAGGTGAGGAGACGACAGCCCAAGCAGGCAACATAAATGGAGGTGTGCCGACACTCTGCAATGCAATTCGTACACCGCCCACTACCACCACCAGACGTACACAACCAGGCACTGCAGTTATGCACCGCAGATGCTCACCACCAGATGTACATCATGCCCAGGTTGTCCTTGGACGAGGCCTCCTCTATCAGCCGGTGCGCCTGCCCCTCCACACTGAGGGGCATGCAGGGGCGGGAGCTGACACCCAGGAGCGTGCCAGTCAGCCGCCCTGCGGTGAGGCAACCGGTGGTTGGACGGGTGAGTGGGTGTGCTGGCAGGGATGGACAGTGCAGGCACAGGTAGGGCAGGGCCTTTTGGACTGATTGATATATGTTTGTAGGTTGGAGAGAAGCGGCATGGCATGGCAAGGATTTGGACGGGCTGCCTGCGGCTGCCTGCCTCTGCACCTGCTTGCGCTCCTGGGCTGTGCTGCTGCCCGCGCTTTCAACCCACAGCACACTCCTGCTTTTGCAGGCTTTTTCCAGCTGAACGACCATATGCCCGGCCTGGATACCCAGATGATGACACATGGGGCCCTGCCATAACCCCAGCCCTGGTCTTATCTCACGTAGACCCTCCCCAAAGCCCAGCCGCTCACCCTCAATGGTAGCCAGCGCATCCTTGGCGTGCGGGTTGTCGGCGCCCTCGTCCCCGCCCTGCGCCTTGCTGCCCCCCTCCCTGCCACGCGTCCAGTCCACCAGCGGGTCGTGGACAAATGTGTCCATCACACTGAAGAAAGGTAGAGGGATGGCGAGGGCAGGCGGAAGGGGATCGTGAGTGAGGCAGTTGCGAGGAAGATGCAGCACTAATACAGCAGTACAAACCCGACAACAGCGTGTATTCAACTCCAGTGCCCAGGCAGCAGGATGCCAGACGTGGTACAATCACCAACAATGTTGATGGGAGCAGTGAATCAGCCCCCCGTCAGCACAAATCGACCGCTCGCCTAAGTATGGATCCCTTGTGCTGCCGCAGCACGCTCAGCGTGATCTCGCACACCCGCCGGTACACACCCTCCACGCCAGATACACCAAACCCGTCTATCATGTTCTGGGTCAGCCTGCAACACACGCGACAGCATGGTGTTGAATCCGTGCCGGCACCGACATGAGAAAGGATATATGGAGAAACAGGGCCTGCCAGGGACATGACATAGCAGCGCTGCATGGTGGCTGCCGCGCTGTGCCGATTGAAGCGGTACAAAATGGAGCAGCAGATCACTAGGGTGGGAATGCGGTGCTGCCCCTGCAGATTGAGCAGCGGCAAGGGGCTTTTGGAAATCGGCGGATGCCTTACATCTCCCCCAACACAGCCCACCTGAATGGGACCATCTCCGGCTTCTGCAGTGTCAGGCCCTTGTCAAACAGGCAAGAGAAGTCGACGTGAACAACATCGCCGCTGCGGTGGGGGCAGGGGTGGGGGCGATGATGAGAGGGGCCATCCACTGCCGCGGTAACGGTGTTCATTTCAGGCTTGGCGGCAGCGGGATGGTCGGTGGCGCATGTGGGCCAGTGGTTGGAGAATGCATGTTTTAAGGTGCCCGCCTATGTTGCGGGGACACAGCTGGGCATCTCACCCACCCACCCACCCACCTGCAGCAGTCGACCAGTATGTTTTCTCCGTGCCGGTCACCTAGCCCCACCACATGACCCACCATGCTCCATACGGCTGCAGAGGGACGACGCAGGAAAGCAAGGGGAGGCAGAGAGGGAGAAGTTGAGCAGAGGATCCAACAACTGGTGCGGTGGCGGACAGGCGGGCAGCCCGTGCCTGCCCATGCCCACCCCGGCAGGCCCGCAGCCTGCCATATGGCCTGCAAAACGCCACTGCCTGCCAGCGCCCCCGCTTGGCACCCTTGTTCTATACCAACCTGCTGTGCGTGTGTAGGCGAGGCGCGCATTGAGCCAGGCTGCGGGCTCTGTGAATCTGCCCAGCTGCCAGCGGTGGAAGAGCGGCGGGAAGGACTTGAGCACCTCCTCCAGCACCTCCGCACGACGCTTGGACTGCAGGAGGGGCAGGGGACGGGGTGTGGGCATCGGATGGGAAAGGTGAGCTGGCGGCAGTGATAGGAGCAATGCGCCCTTGCTAAGGGCAGATGGCACAGGCAGGTGTGCTTGAAATGGCGACAGATTTTTGTGTCAGCTAGTGCTCCTTTTGAAAGCCAAGCCATGCGCCCATTTGCCTGTTCATACCCCAATCAAGAGTCTGAGCATGCCCGCTCCCTACGACCCCTCTCACTCCCTATGACCCCTCTCAAACGAAACAACCCACCACCCACCCACCCACCGGCGGCGCCGCCTCCCATATCCTCTGAATGGCGCGGTTGGTGGTGCGTGAGTCGAACAGCCCGGCTGCCGAGTAAACGTCTGTGAGGCAGTGACGCAGCCCTGTGGTGTGCAGCACCCACTCAACAATGCCGTTGTCCTCGCCGATGGGCAGCACGGCAAAGCGGCTGCGTGCACAGCGAGGCAGGCAGAGGCATGGGACCCACAGGTAGGGGTTGAGTGGGTCGTGGTAGTTTATTGAGAAGAGAGGCAGTGATGCATGATGCATGCGGGTTGGCAAGTGCGCATGTCTGTCAAGAAGGAGGGAAGCGTGCGAGTGACGAGTCAACAGGATGCTGGGTGCTACAACAACCTCATCAAAGTCCCACGTAGCGATGCCACCTGCACACGAATGCCCCCGCACCCCACCCTGGCCCCAACTTTCCTTCACCACAACAATCCATCACCATGACCTGCTACACTCAACACCACACCCCGCTCACCGCAGGTAAAGGTTGCGCCTGCGTGCTGCCGGGTCCCCCGTGAACAGCCTGTTGACCACACCCGCCGCCTCCATCATGCGGTTGTCCTTGCGCAGGTCGTCCTTGGGCTTGGCCAAAAAGGTGTAGTGGCGCCCGTCGCTTCCGGTAAGAGTCACCTACGACACAGACACATGACAAAAGAGAGTGTGCATCTGTGGTGGTGGGTTATTGTGGACGTGTGAAGGTGTGGTGGGCAGGCAACGCTGTGCTGCTGCCATAGAGTGAGCGAAGAGAAGGTGGGTGGTGGTGGTGATGGTGGTGGGGCGGGGGGGGGGGCACGCACCTCGTGCCAGCCGCAGCCGCACCCGCACAGCCGTCTCACATTCATACCTATACCCGCACACCTGCACCTACACCTACACCCCCACCTGTCACCACCCACCCACCTTTTTTGGCTTCTGCAGCGAGTTCATAACCTCAATCTGATCCCCAATTGCACTGATGGTCACAAGCTCGCTCTGACTAGGCCGCACCACACCACCCCCACCGCCCCTGTCCTTGTCCTTGCTTCCGCCCCTGCCCTTACTGTCAAGTGTTGGGGGCGGGGGCAGCGCCACTGTGAGGCAGCTCATGGCAGGCATCACCGTGTTGCTGCAAGTTGCAGGTAGAGCTGGAAGATGGGGATGAGGGCTTGGTACGGTCGAGCGGCTTGGCATAGTAGGAATGGAATGGAGCGGAATCAGGACTTGGAAGCAGCGATCAAAGCAGGCTGGTTGTGTGGGCGCCGGTCCTGCCCCACACGTGAGCTGGGTGTCGGTTCCTGGCATTGGGGGTGGAACTAGCAGCCAGCAGAATCAGCTGCTCCACAAAGGCGTGAGGTCTTAGACCATCGCGGCCACATGCCTACCTACCAGCTGGCCGGCTTCAGCGGCAGCCAGCGCCCCATTTGTGCCCTGCCCCACCAACCGCCCCGCAACTGCATGTCGCCCCCAACCCTTGCCTGAGTGGCATGCTGCGCACGAGGTGTGCAAACTCCTTCTTAGCGGACAGCACGCGCGTTCTGCCGCTGCTGGGCTGGTGGGCAGCCAGGCGGATGAGCTGGTCGCAGAAGGAGTTCATCTCGGCTGGGCACAGGGAAGACAGGGAGGGGGGAAACAGAGGACGGTATGTTTATAAATGGATTGCTATGAGTGGGTGGCACCGGCTGTCTGTTTGCCCTCCTGGGACAGGTGGGGGGCCTTCAGCAAGATAGGGCCACCCCTGGCCCACCAAACTATGCACACAGACATGAACACAATCAGCCCGAGGCCCTTTCCACATGCTTACCCAACCCACCTCCACACAAACCCACCCCCACCCACCAAACATGGTGTGGTCCAGGTGCTTCTTGGCGGCGTTGCAGATCTGGCTGGCGGCGGCGCGACGGGCGGCCACACCAGACTTGCTCACAGCAGCCAAGGACCACAGGGACTGGTGGGGGTACGCCTGCGGGCAAAGGAAGAGGTATATGTATGGATGTGGCTGTGTGCGCGTGGTTGGGCATCATGGCCGGAGGTGGCCCAGGCCCCGAACCAACTTAGGGAACATGAACTTCAGGCAACATAAACACAAGATGCAAGCGCCTGCATGCATGTATCTGGCTAACCAGCCCAACAACATCACCAAACCCGCCACTTACCACAAAGGCGCCCGCTCGCTCACCTGCGTGATGGCCACGATGATGGTCTTTGCCATCTCCGACACCTCCTTGCACGGGTGGCACATGCGGGAGATGAGCTGTGGCAGCGCCGCCAGCCAGGTGTGCATGGGGACCTTCTTGGACAGGAGCTGCATCACCTCCAAGATGGAGGTGGCCGCCTTAGACACAGCCTGCTTCTCATCATGCTGCTGTGCCTGCAGAGGGTGCAGGGGTGTCGTGGTGGGCAATTGATGCCGGTGGGAGGAACAGCACTGTCATCCATAGGTTTATGTTGGCAACAGCATGAATATGCGGCATGTGGTCACAACAGAGGGAGATGAGGAGGCACCCTTGGGGGCAAAAGCTGCCACCGCGACAAAGCCGGCCTACCTGTGGTGTGCAAGGCCGCAACATAATGCAACCCATGCAAGCAGTGGGTGGGTAGCACCACAGGAGCAAGCCCCACTCCATCCTCATCCGCGGGCCCTTTGCATCCCAGCCGCATCCAAATAACACCAACAAGACAACCCGACATCCACCCACGGCAGTCACACCTGCCCCTTGTTGCCACTGCCACGGAAAGCGTGCAGGAAGGTCCCAAAGTCGAACCACAGCGTGAGCATACGCGGCAGCGACTGGCTGGTGTGGGCGTGGCCGTGAGTCATGCTCAGCCCATAGCTGCGGATTACGTCTGGCAGAATCTCCAGGAAGGGCTTGTCCTCCCCCAGCTTGATGCGGGCCATGCCCCCTAGCCTGTCCAGCCCCTTCTGCCGGCTGCCGCGCTCTCGGTCGACCTCCTGCCGCCTCCGGGCATCCGTCATCACCTGGGGCCAGCACAAGGTAGGAGGAGGCGAGGGTGGGCAGGAGGGGGTTTGGGCTAAAGCGAGGCGAGCTAATGCGCCTGCTTTGGCAAACAGGCAGCCCAGGTAGTCTCCACCTAGTGCAAGCACTGGCACGTCTGAGAGCCCCCCACCCCCACCCACCTCGTCCAGATACAGCGCGTATCTAAACAGCACCGCCTCAGAGCGAGGTTCAAGCGCCATGGCACGGTCAAACAGCTCTGCGGTAACGAGAGGTCACAGGGCCCGCAGCAGGTTGATAACCAGGTGGCAGTTGAACTTGGGCATGGGCAGCAGGCCCAGCACATGGTGAGGGGCACACGACTGAGGGGGGCATAGCCAACTGTTGATACAGCGCGGTGGTAAATTCAGGGGGTGCTGCCCTGGACACCTCATCACCCACACACGCACCTCCACGATCCGGCAGCACCACCCCGCATAGAATTGGTGGGCCTCACCCACCCACTCACCCACAATGTCGTCCTTGGCTGCCTGCCCCGTCTCAGCCATCCACTGCGCCAGCTGCAGAGCCACCTGCACCATAGGGGGGAAGCAGTTTGCAGCAGCGATAGTTGACGACCGGTACGGGGCGGCCCAGCAGTAGGGCATGCCGGAATGGCACATGTACCGCACATGTACCGCACATGTACCGTGCGGAGAAGCAGCTGCATGCACTGCCATTGCTGTCTGCAGCAAGTCGTGGTGGCTGTTGTGATGCATGGCCTTGTGTCTCATGACTGCGCCATCCATGCAATCACCCACGCACCCACCCACCTGCGCATTGAAGCTGCTGTGGTCCGCCTCCCGCGCAAAGGGTGCCGCCAAGGTTCGCTCCTGCGCCTGCCTGGCCAGCAGCTGGGCCTGGCTGACCGCCCTGTAGGGCTGTCCCTTGTCCCACAGCAGCTGCAGCTCCTCCAGGGGAGCCGAGGGGACACGGGAGGCAACCGCCTCCAGTACCGCAGTGGTCGCCGCCTCGTAGTGCCCGGTACCGCGGCACAGCCGGGCCAGCTGCAGCCAGCACTCCCCCGCCTCGGCCTCAGCACCCAGCAGGCTAGCCAGCTGGCGCCTCAGGGCAAGGATGGGCTCCTGGCTGGCCAGAGAGCTCTGAGTCACACGCAGCCGCTCGTCCCAGCGCAGAGAGCGACGGCGCTCAGCAGCGCCCTCACCACGCTGCAGTGCGCCTGCGGGGAAGGAGGTGTTGAGAACACGTTTCATGAGCGGTGAACACTTATGAACTGTGCCCCACAGGAAAATTCTGCGCCCTTGCCAACCCCTCCATGCACATTATCACAGTGTTGCACAGCCCTGGCGCACCCGCTGCATCTGCGATCTCCTGCAGCATGTGCAGCTTGACGAGGTGGGGGTAGGCGCGGCTGTACGACTCCATGGCGGCGGCTGCGGGCATTGCAGGACCAGGGGGGGG
>JAAMXP010000046.1:0-17921 GCA_019693395.1 Ettlia oleoabundans
CCGTTGCACTTGGGTGTGTGTGCTGGTGGGCATAACAGGGCTGAAGCAAACGCGCAGGCTTGGCAACAAGAGGTCATCCAACACGATGCAGCAGGCAGGCAGGCAGGCAGTTAAAGCAGCATACGTGACATCGCGACCCTGCATGCTATGCAAGAATAAGGGCAGGCGGCGAGCAAAAGCTCACAGGCACACAGTGCTGCACAAGCTCCAACAGCGACTGCTGCCTGCCCTCCACGGCTTGCTGCAGGTGCAATAGGCGCATCACAAAAGCATCCTCGTCGCCGCTGCTGCTGGTGGCAGATCCGCAGCCGCCAGTTGAAGGGCCGCTGCCTGCAACTGTGGAATGCGTGGAGGTGGAATCCGCTGACATTGAAAAAGCCCCACCCCACCCCATCCCACTGCAGCCACCACCACCCTCACCCCAACCACAAACCCACGTGCACCGACACACTCAATGACTGCTGTTGCTACCCATACTTCAACACATGCTGCTCTTGCCTCCGACCAACACTGCCGTTCATGGCAACATTGCTGCCAGTAATGCGTTTGCTGCCGCTCAGCTCACCCTGCTGCTCCTGCCTGGCCTGCACAACGAGTTCTATCATCTGCTGACCCACCAAAACCGGCTTGAGGGCCTGGGCTAACTGCGGAAGGAGGAAGACAGACACTCAAGCAGCGGAGTCATACTTTGCTCCAGGAAGAAGAAGGATTGGCACACCAAAAAACAGCCCCGCCCAGGACCAGCAGACCTATCCATGCTTTACGTAGCACTGCACAGGACACCCTTATGCTTCAAAATTACATTTATTACGCCGCCGCCGCCGCTGTCCCCCCCCACCTCCTCAACCCCCCACCCCCACCCCCCCACACACAGCATTCCACGCTTTGTACAGCCTGTCCTTGCCTTGGCACTCCTGGCCTCAGCCTCGGGCTTGCACATCAGCGCAGCCTGCTCAAGCATCTCCGCCCGCATTACAACCTCGCCACACACTCCATCTGTAGGGAGAGCACACAAAATGTGGCTGGGCACAAGTGAGTGCACCACTGCCAATATCAACGGTGAGTGACTTGGACAACGGTACTTGAGTATAGCAGATAGTAGACAGACAAGCAAAGCCCAGCATGTGGGACAAGTGATGCCGACAGTGCGGGCGAGCTCAGACTTCTCGCCTGCACATCACGCTGCTAACCACGACTTGCAACTGCACCCGCCGCGACTGGCTGCTGCATCAAAAGGCATTAGGCATGAAGACTCACCCATTTTCAGCGCCAATGCACTCTGCTCCTCCAACCACTTGGTCACCAACACGTTCAGGGGCTCGTTCAAGGTTGCCATCTGCAGGCGTAGATGACTAGTGATGCCCCTGGGAACCCTCGCCTTGTGCTCCGTACGCCAGGAGCCTGCTCGAAAGACCACTGCATACAGCAACATGAACTGATGAGGAAGATGAGGGGGCAAAGAAGCAGCACGCAGGCACCACAGGCCGATGCGACACGGGACCCCCCCCAAGCAACCGCAATGCTGTCAGGCCCGCACATTGCTACTTTGCAAGCATGCACGCATGCGTCATGATTGGCAGCCTACTCCAGGCCGATACACGTGCTCAAATGGAACCTCCAGCATGCATACACCCACGCTGGAGATCATCTTCCTCGACTAGCATGCGGGTAAGGGGGTACTCCAGCAGGTCCTTCCTGATGTCGGTGTCCGACTCCGGTATGCCTAGAAGGTCATCCGCTGCAAAGCCACTTCCCGACCCGTCCTGCACATACAGGGAGCCAGCCATGAAAACATACAGGGGAGCAGGTTGTTCGTTCGGCTGAACCCAGGCTCAGCAGTGCTCTGCTACACACACCACCTGCTCCATCTGCGCTGCTGCCTGCTCTCACACCTATCCTTTGCATGCTCCCAGGCAGCCCAAGGAAACACCTGCTAGTGCAGGCAGCCCCACCTTCAGCCGAGAGCTCACGGCGTTGACATCCACTCCTTCCAACTGCTGCATTAACTTTGCCAGCAAAGGCAGCTCCTGCTGCAGACTTGCACCTGCTGCGGCGATGGCGATAGGTTGGGCTATGAGCGCCTCAAGCTGCCGCACACATTCGTCATATTCGTCATAGGTTGATGATGCGCTGCTGCTGGCTCCGCTGTCCCCAACCGCCGAGACAGGCAGAGAGTAGTGCACAGTGTTGTCAGCTGAAAGCTGCTGCAGGGCCAAGTCAGCTTGATGTGCACTCTCCTGCAACGCTGCTGCAGGCATGCCTTGCAGCAGCTGTTCCTTCAACTCTGCCACAGGCATGCTAGCTAGATGCAGCAGAGCGCGCAGCTGCTCCGGACACTGATCTGCACTGAAGGCCTCACTGGCCGGCACCCCAGCCGCAGCCAGCTGCTTGTATAAGAACTGGGTCATCTGCGGACGGGGGAGGCGCCCACAACGCAGCAAGAACAGAGTCAGGAAACCGATTAATATATAACAAGATCCCACCCAGCGAAGCGAGGGCTTTACGGTGGAGAAAATATGCGGGTGCAGGCTGCACCACCCCGTGTGCGCCTACAGCCGGCATTGCCCAGGTGCAGCAAGGCTCTGCCAGCCAACCTGCCGGCCACTGCGACGGGAACCAACACTGCGCACATAGGCAGCCGGGAGAGTCATGCAATCTGGGGGTAAAAGAGTGAGCCGCACCTCGAATGACCTCTTCCGTGCAGTAAACATGCGGTCAAGGACAGCCTTGCGCTCCTCCTTCTTCTTCTGCTCCTGCTCCCGCTTCCGCTTGATTGTGTCGTAGTCCACCTGCCGCTGCAGCTCCTGCACCGCCTGGACCCGCACTTTCAGCAGCTCCTTGTCCCTTGCAGGCAGAAAGCTGCCTGCATCACCCACAGCAGCATCAAAGCATTGTTGATCGGGATGTGTTGGGCCTGAGTAACCCATCAACAGCCCACAATCATGCACACCATGCCTAACTCGCGCCCAAGCCAGGATCAGCTTGGCCAGCCAGGTGATGTCACCAACCATGTGCAAGCACTCAGCAAGCGAGAGCCCTGTAATCAGAAGCCCCATCCATACTCACATGCCGCCATGCGGACCCTGAGAGTCTCCAACACGCCAGGGAGCTCAGTCGCTGACTCGCTCACACGGCGCGCCTGCAGCGGCCACGACAGAAAAATGCAAGCGAGTGCCCATCAGTAGGGAGGCGAGCAGCTTGATGCGCCCCTCGTGTTCCCAGTAGCCGCCATGACCCGCCCCGGGGAGGCCCAATAAAAGAGAATGCAAAGCAAGGCAGCGCTTTCAGAAGCTAAAAGCTGTGAAGATCAGTTCAGCATCACAAACCACCTTCATGATTCGTTGCCGAATGTCAAAGCCGTCGCGGTCCTTCTGCGCATGTTTGAACAACGCCCGCTCGTACTCCTTCAGCCTGAGAGCACACACTTCTGAGGCCTGTGTCGAGCTGCCCCCCGGGCAGTGATCAAGCGGCCAGCTGCGGCAAGGCAGGCGAGATGCACCATGCAGGCAGCTGGTCAAAGAGGGGCAGCAGCAGCGCTGGAAAGCAAATAACACGCAAATGAGTTAAGCACAGTACAACGAGCGGCATGCAGCAGGGGCACAATGCAAGCAAGCAACAGGGGAGGCGTGAGCAACAGCGACGGACGTGCGAGGGCAGGGCAGTGAGCGGCTGTTGGCAGCAGGGCCCACAGGTCTGAGGGCACTAACTCCTTGTCCAGGGGCCCAAAAAATTCTGGTGTCAGGCTGGGCAGCCGCTCCCGCGGGATGGCTTGCGCCAGCCGCTCCCGCTGTGCCATGCGCTGCTCAATGCCCGGCAGGCTCTCCAGCAGGAAGAGCAGTGAGCTGGCCTGAGCCAGCCCTGCCAGGCTGCGGTGCTCTGCTGCAGCGGTCACAGAATGTGCCAACGCTTCGTGAACCTTGTCCTCAATCTCCCGCTCAACATCAACATCAACATCCAAGCCAATGAGCTGTTCCAAATGGGGCGCCAGGGGAATGCGGCGGCAGGCAGGCTGAAGCATCCTTTTAGACGTAGCAGCCGGGCAAGCATGCGTGTGTCAAACTGAGCGCGCACATAACCACGGTGTTCACTGCCAATCAAAGCGACCGCTCTTGTATGGCAGCTGTTCTTGTGTCCCCCAATGCAAGGTGCGGCAACCTGATCGTGCACATCGCCGCCGCCTCCTCGTACGACCCTCCCCACTTTCCCCTGGAGACTGTGCTAAACTGCAGCATAGCGCCAGCCACCGCCCTGCTACAGCGCACCTTCACGCCCAAGTCCAGGGCCTCCAACAGCGCTAGTCGAGCGAGGCAGAGCTCGGTGATGGCGCTGGGATGGTCCTTGGCCAACTCTCGCAGCTGTTTCAGAGCCTTTTGCTGCGCCTTCGCAGCCCCTTTTGCAGCGCTTTTCCGATACAGCACCCATGCCTCTTTAACTTGCCGCCATTCCCTCGGCTCCCCGCCATCGGGGGGCCGCTTGGGAGCCATGCTTCACCCTAAGTTCCAGTGAATCCCGCGATCAAGGCTGGCCGCCATCCAGAACGGGCCGATCACACGTTGTAATTTCTCGAAGCCTCTGGCTCTACGCCGAGGCAGGCAAATAAGGCATTTTTGCAAAATTCTTCATATACGTGCTTCGCTGAAAATTGGCGCAAGAGTGCAATCACTGCCATGCTGGCAGCAATGCTGACTGGGCGGCGGCAGACACTGCTAGTCATGCCAACTGTAGAGCTGATGCATCGCTTATATATGCCGCCTGCGTCGGGACTGCGCTATAAGATTGCTGCGTTCAGGCTGCATCCATGCAGCACAGCGGTTTCAGCAGCAGACTTGGGCCCCTTACTGGGTTCCTTACAGGACGACCCTAAGCAGCGCTCAGGATTGCAAAGCGAAAATGAAACTTCTTGCCATGGGAGCAAGAGTGAGCTGTAGCTGCTATAGCTTCATGCTGCATGAGTGAACTCATAGAAGAGCACGCTGGGCTGGATGCGTCCCGCCTCGCACTTGCGCCGCACCTCGGCCCAGTCACCCACACGGCTGACGCGGGTGTCGTCAAACATGAGCCAGCCACCCGCCTCGGGAACCAACACTAGCGCCTGGTAGTGCCGCCCGTAGTAGCACACCATGCTGCGCAGGCGGTAGCGGTGCACGACTGCTTGTGCACCTTGGTACACCTGCAAGGGCCACATAAGGGTCACCACATGCGCGGGCACATGGTACGGGTCTGCTAGGCGGTTAGGGAGATCACTGCACAATCCTTGCACCTGATCATCCTGATTCGCTTCACAGATCCGTCCCTGTCCAACACCCCACCCATTCTCCCACCCACCTCGCCCAGGTCCACCACCTCGTCAAGTGCTGCCAGTGTGGCGGCAATGTCCTTTGGTGCCTCGTGGTTAGTCAGCCAGGCTATCTGCAGGCTAAATACAAGTGGCGCCTGTTCCAGCCGTGTCGTCACCTTGCACGATTTGTTGCAGCCGCCTGCATTGGCACAGTGATCCCTTACCACGTAGTGTCAAGGTGGTGGCCAGATTCATGCAGGAGCAACTTGCCACTGTTTATATATATTGAATGTGCATCGAGGCAGCTGCTCACCTACCCATATCACCAACTACATAAAAAGACGAAAGGAGAGATTAAGCTCGGCATGCGCACTGCGCAGTGCACGCCAGCGGCCCTCACCTTGGTCTGTGTCGCAGCTCTTGTAGACCTGCTCCTCAATGCGAGCCAGGCGGGCACCCAGCGTCTTGGGCCCCATGCGCCCCTTCCTGCGCTCCTCTATCGCCTGCACAACCACCTGCCGCAGCGCGCTGGCCTGCAATAGCGGGTCAGCAGCAATAGCCGCAGCAGGTAATTGACGAATAAATGTAGGACTGCCTGTCCAATGGGAGCAGATCTTTAAACCAGTGGAAAGACCTTCATTCTGGCTTAGTGGAACCTACCCGTGTGTTGTAAAAGTATTGGGTGTAGCGGTTTGCGTGGGTGGTCTTGCGGCAGGCGGGGCACACCACTGCTTCTTGAACTGTGAGCCCAAACAGCAATTTCAGGGTGGCAGCCACACCGGGTGAAACCTCCTGGATCTGCTCAAACATGGAAAGGAGCGTCTCGCCCGCGTCGCTCATCTCACCTGCAAGGCAAACCATCTGTTATGAGGGGGCTGGCAATAGACATGCCAACTGAGTCAAGCTGCCAAACATTGAAGAGGCAGCGCGACGAACGCTGGTTTTGCAAGGGCACGGGCAACATTGCAGGCATGAGCAAACACTCACCCAGCTGGAAGAGTTGGTTGGGCAGCGACGCCAGGGCCTCTCGCAGCTCTGCAGGATTCACCGCAACAGGGGCGCCGCCACTGGCACTACTAGCAACCTGCTGCTGCTGCGCTTGCCATAGCGCGAGGAACAAGCGGTGCAAGGAGCGAGCGACAGGGTTCCCGGCAACAACCTGCTCATTCCAGCCCAGCACCTGAAGCAGGGAGTTGCAAGAAGAGAATAACAAACAGCGTGGTCACTTGCATCGTCATCCCCTATCGTGTGGACACAAATGTATAGCTGCAAGTTGGGACAGCAAAGCCTCGAGCTATGGAGTAACGATACAAAATGCCAGGCCGACCCCATGCTAAAACTTGCCATGTCACACCTGCTCCCTGAACTCTGCACAGCGCCAGAGGCACTGCACGATGACGTTGAGGAAGCAGTTGTACTCGCCAGCATCATTGCAAAGACCAGTTAGCGGCACGGTACTTTGGCGTTGCGCTGCAGTGGGCGCCCCAACTGGCGGGAGCACCTGCTGCTGGGCTTGCCCTGCCTGCAGCTGAGTCCCCGCAACGACAAATTCGGACCCAGCTGCACCATGGGTGTGCTGCTGCTGCTGGAAAGGCTGCTGTGTGGATGGTATGCCCAACGGCGGGCCAGTGTTGAGCTGCAATGAGCCAGTTGCTGCCCAGGGGCCAGCTGGGGCTTGTGCATTTCTGTCGGCGGATGCCAGGCCCATCAACTGCAAACAGGATGATTTGATGTCAGATTTAAGGCACCGAAAAGAAACAGCCACGCCAGCATGCGGTCCAGAGTTGGCTTGTAAGGGAGCATGCATGCACGCTGCCTGAGCAGCAAACAGTCATCTCCTGGCAGTGACAAGGAGGTGCGCAACTATGACGTGAAGCGAGAGCGGCAGAATGCAGCGGGGCAGCACATCAATCAACCACCTGCAAGTATGAGTCCACCTCCTCCTGCTGCCCATTGCCGGGTGGCAATCCCCCACCAACCCCCGCCAACGCCACGCTGCTTGGAAGCGGCTGCAGCTTCTCTCTCCAGTCTGTGGGTTGCAAGCCAGTGAAGCTGCTGCTGTTGCTGCTGCTACTGAGCTGATCAGTTGCCGCTGCCAGGAACAGGGAGCTGCTTTGATGAGGTGGAGGCTGCACCTGCGGCTCTATCGGTATTTGCGGAGGCATGGGGTGGCGCGCGTAGCCAGCCAGTGCTGCCGCTCGCGCTGCCGACGCTATTGTTTCTGGATCTAACTGCACCTTAACAGGTTGCCGCTGCGAGAAGAGCGAGGAACCTATGCTGCTGCCCAGCCCCAGCTCAGGGCTAGTGGTAGCGGCAGCAGCTTGTTGAAGCACGGCTGCTGCTGCATCCTTGCTGGCAGGGACCTGGCGGTGCAGCGGCTGCAGCAGAGGAGGCCGTGCTGCCATCGACATTGGAGGCATTGGGAGCATGCTGTCGGCAGCCGCTGCACTGCTGCCTGGGGGGCCCATTGACACCGACAGACCAACAGGCAGAGCGAGGCTGCCCAGCAGAGATGGCTGCTGCTGCAGGGCCGCCTGCTCTCCAGGCCCCTGGCGCCCGGCCGCATCAGCACCGCCAATGCCCAGCACTTGGTACATCAGCTCCTCCTCTGAGGAACCTGCAGCTGCCAACCCTAATGCTGCTGGTGCTGCTGCTGGTGCTGCTGTCCGCAATGGCCCTGATGGCTGCAGCGGCAGCGGCTGTGCTGCTGCCGGCGTGCCTTGCGCCTGCCGCTTTGGTTCCAAGTCTGGCTGCTGCGGGCTTCTGGGCAGAGAGGAGGCCGGCGGGGAGAAAGGCCGTGCCTGCACCCTCAACCGCTGTGGCTCTACCAGTTCAAGCTCTTCAGGCGACTGCAGGAGCTTCTGCCGTCGACCCTGCTGCCCATTTAGCTGCTGCTGCTGCTGGTGTTGCTGTGGCGGTGGCGGCAAACTGGGGGCAGTGAGGGGAGCAACAGATGCAGCCTCCGCACGCAGGCGTGGCTGCTTGTGGGGCGACACGGCAGAGCTTTGTGACACCCTGCCCTGCTGCTGCTGCTGCTGCTGCTGGGAGTCTGGGCGACTGCCCTTGCCAGGCTGGGGCAGGGGGGAGGGAGTCGGCGGAGGGGAGCCCGGTTGCTTGGAACGCCCCCCGGGGTTCTTCTTGCCCACTGGCTGCCACCCGGCAGCGGTTTCCGCTTGAGAACCTGCTGCAAGGGATGGCGAACGGCTGCTCTGTGCCCCATCAGCCTCCTCTCCTTCCACTGCCTCGGTTGGACCTGCTGCGCTCGAGCCTGTTTCTCCCGACTTGTTCTTTCCCTTTTTCTCCCCCTTCTTCTTTTTCCGCTGCTTCGACGCGTCCCCGGCAGCAGCCTCCTGCTGCTGCTGCTCTTCTTCACACTGCCGCTGCTCACACAGCTCATACTCTTGCAGCATGCGGAGGTAGCTTTCGGGAACATCCCCGCCCATGCCAGGGGTGCTCTGCTGCAAAACGGCTGCCGCCTCTGCAGATGACTGAGGCAGCTGCTCCCAGCTGTCAGGCAGCTGTTCAACACCTGGGCCAGCAGCAGGGCCACCCTCCCCGCCAGCAGCATCTGCGCTCATGTCGGCAGCAGCGGTGGTGGGAGCAGAGGCCTCGCTGCCCTCGTCCCCTTTGCTGGTAGCAGCGGCGGCATTGCTGCCATTGACGCCCTTCTTTGATGCCTGCAAGCGTCAAGTACCAGATCAGTAGAAGGTTGGCCTTTGTTACTCCATCTACTGTGCATGCATGCATGCACACCCACAGCAGTGCGGAGGGATAAAAGTGGTGTCTCGTGTTGCTAAACAGCAGCAACCAGAATGAAGCAGCGCCACGCATCAACGCAGCGGGTGCCGCCAGCAGCACAGAAATGCACATTACAGTTCCTGTACCACAACGCAGTGCAGCTTAGCTCATCCGAAGACAGCATGTCACGACACAGCACGGCCTAGCAACGTGGCACTCGCCTTCTTCTTGGCTGCCTTTTGCTGCCGCCGCTGCGCCTTCTCCTGCTCCATCTCCTCCTCAAGCAACAGCTCAGCCAGGAAGCTGTCGCGGGTGCTCTCTGCGGGTGCAGACAGGCAGGCAGACAGACAGGCAGGCAGGCACAGGTGGATCAGCAGTTAAGCACGCAGATGGTGAAACAGCAGGGTTGACAGGCAGGTGACCAGACGGGAAAGTATACAGGCGCTGAAAATAGCGCTGTAGCAGGGCCTGCAGGCGGGCGCGATCGCAGCAACCAAGCCGCACCCACAAGGCAGCTTGGCACGCATGCCACCACCATGCATAGACCGTGGGTGGGCAGCATACAGTCAGCACCGGTTCAAAAATCGTCTCTGACACTCCAACTGTCGCACCTTGCATGGTCCGCCATTCCTGCTGCCATTTAAGGGGGAGCACCTGCCGCAGAGCCATTCCCATCAGCTCGCTGGCGGGGTGGAAGCGACAGCGCGCGTGCAGCTCACTGCGACAGAGCAGGGGCAGCGAGCTTAACTCGCAAACAAGATTATGCTGCATGCTCCATAATTGTCCAGAAAGTCCCGTTGGGCATGTTGCAATGCTAGTGTTGCTTGGCGACGGCAGGCGTTCTAAGGCAGGCACACGCAAAGTGGCGGCAAGCGTGGCATGGAGGACGCGGCCTCTTGTATGTTGGCACTTGCCTAAGCAGCAGCTGTGTGCGCAGGTGGCAGCAGTCTAGCAGGCCATCCAACTGTGACACCATCCCTGTTGCGTCCCTCTGCAGACAGGCAGGCAGGACACCAGGTGCAGCCACAAGCATGAGCAAGTGGATGAAGTGGGGTGCAGAGCAGCCAGCAAGGCAGCCAACTACAGTCCTATTGTGGCCACAACCTCAACAAGAAGAAGCACTTGCAAAGCAGCATCACTAAGAAGCACCGGTAAAACCTAAGACTGGCTAATAAGCGCACCAATGTGCTGTCAATGCGTCGGTTGAGTGTGGCAAACGCATGCTCTGCCACCGCTGCCAGTGGCCGCATCGTCTCGATAGCGATGCTGCTGTCATCCCCCTGCAAACCCACCAGTGGGTGCCCATGGTGGCCTCAGCTGGCGACGTAAGGAGGATAGAAGGTTGACTCATATTTGGTAACACATTATCACAGGCGGCTCAAATCAGCAGCAGCAAGAAGAGAGTGTGGAACGGTCTGCGCGGAAGGTGGTTGCCGAGTACAGGAAGCAGGGCACTCTTACATCTGGCTTGTAGCGGCGCAGGTTCAGAAACTGCTGGACGGGTGTTTGCACACCCTGCAGCTGCTGCACCAAGAAATGCGCGCCCTCCAACTCTGCACAAGGCAGATGAGTGCTGAGCCAATGCTTGGGCTTGTTCCCATGGCAGCAGGAGGGCAGAGTTGAGCAGGAAACAGCACAAGTCACATGCTATACGACTTACAAGCGGCACAGTGGCACAGTCCCCGGAGACTCGTATGTGAACACGCTCAGCCAGGTGTAGCAGCAGTGGCTGGGCCAGATGCAATGCAACGGAGGACCTGTGGGCCGAGCAGGTACTGCTGACCTGCCAGGTGTGCCGTCTTGGTGACCTGCTTCTCCAGGTCTGAAGCAGTGCCCAACTGCATGCTCCGGAAGGTCCTCAGCTGCAGGGAACGGGAAAAGTGACGAGCAGGTGTGGGGATTTTAGCTTTTGCTCAACTGGTGCCCTCGCCGAACAGCAAAGAGGATCCAGTGGTGCCCGCAGCAACCAATCAGCAGTAAGCCTGCGAGGGCGGCACCACTAGCCGTCGGTTAAAAGTAAGCATAGGAAATGACACAAGCATAATGGCGACCTGCGCCCGTGCGGCGGCAATCAGTGTGCCGGTTGCCACGTCAGCTCCCCGCGTCTGCCTGCCCAGCTGGTCGTCCCCAGCCTGCGCCAGCTCCTCGGTGCGCCTGTAGTATGCCAGCTGAACCACCGACCACGTGTGCCTGCACATTCGCATGCCAGCAGAGGGTAGTAGATGGGAATAGACGGGGGTTGCACAGCTAGGATGACTACCGGCACCGAAGGGTGGCAGCAGCACCTGAGGGCTAGCCCTTGCAGCCTGGTTGGAGGAATGAACCCCCAAACAATAAAGGTTGCCTCAACAATGTTCATTGCACCCGGCAGTCTGCCTGTCACCCAGGAATGCAGCCTGCCACCTTCCAGCCGCCGAATGGCACGAGTCCATGCTCCGCAACACAGCCAGCCAGCCACCATTCCTTTACCCTGATAGAGCCAGTGCATGCAAGCACCGCTGCAGTGCGTGTGTGGCCCGGCTGTATGCCTCCTCCACAACATCCGGCTCCTGATCAGCCAGCACCCCCTGCCCCACCTACAGCAAGCCGCACACAAAAATTGTAGCACGCTGGGCGTTTGCTGTGGACCAGTTTTGCCAACAGCCAAACAACGCAAATTCGATTACACACAGCATACCCCCAGGCTCCCAACAAACCACCACTAGCAAGCCACCCAACAAGCAACACGGCACCAGTCCCCATACGCATTGCCATGCCCCGTTCGAACTAGTTGATTCCCACCTCAGCGCAATCTCCCAGCAGCCTCTCCACATCCGCCATTGCCGGCTGGAGCACGTGCTCTGTGGCTTCCACCCACAACCGCAGGTCCGCCAGGATGGCAGTCTGCAGGGGCAGGACAGAACAGGTGGGGGGGGGTTGTCTGTGTTGCAGGGTAGGAAACACCGGCCAGCAGCGCAGGCAGTGTGCCTAGAAGGCTTGTGATGGCAGGCTGGCGGCGGCATCCTGCCATGCCAGGTCGGTGCACTGAGTTGGAAGCAAGACAGGGCGGTCACACGCCAGCACAACACACCAGGGCGGCTTGCTGCTGAAGCGCGGCAAGCAGGTCGGGCCATGCCGCCCCCTCCTTGCGCCGTTGGCGCTGCAGCAGTGCGCCTGGGGCGCCACCACTGCTGCTGCTACGAATGCTTCCCGTGGTCATATAGGAGGCGAGCTGCTGCACGCCCTGCTGCAGCAAGGTGCTAGCACCACCGCCGCCGCCGCTGCTGCTGATCACAAGGGCGGCAGTCGGCGGCAGCAGCTCTTCCACGCCCCGCATGCTGAGCTGGACGCCGCCGCCTACCCGCTCAGCAGGCAAGTCGTCGCTGGGGGCGAGGTCCTACAAATTGAGACAGCGCCCCGAAGCACAAGCAAAGGTTGAGGTTAAACGCACTAGACATGGTGGGGGGTCATCAGCAATTAACCGGTGGCAGAACTGAGCTTACTGCCCTATCCAGTGATGCCAGTATTGGACTGTAAATGGGGGCAGCAGTCAGGTCCACCACTCGCTGATATTTTGTTGGGGCATGGGGCTAGGTTGCAGCCCGACAGGCACGGCTACATCAAGTCTCATCAACCAGTAACCAGCGGTGCACAAGGCAGTAACCAGGACGTGTTAAGATAACATGTGGTTGACCAATGGCAGCCAGCAGTATCAGCAGCAGTACCACACTCCACCAGTCCTACCTCAAATGTGTGCGGGCACAGGTCTGTGAGGTCCAGGAAGCTGCGCCCCACCAGCTGCGCCACGTAGGCACACAGCTGCGCGGCAGCCATTAGCGGCAGCCCGCCGATGCAGCACAGGCAGGCGGCAAGGGCTGCAGAGAGCAGGAACGAGTGGCAAGGGCAGGTGAAGTGATGGCAGGCAGGTCAGCGAAGGCATGCAGGCAGGCAGGCAAATGGGAGGCAGCTAGGCACCTCATTCTGCTGAATTTGCAGCAATGCAACAGTGATCGCGATTTGGCACACAGCAGCAGCAGCAGCAGCAGCAGCGAAGTATATCGGACGGAAAACGAAAACCCTACCACCCCCACAGCAAGCTGCACTGCCCCCACAACACCACCACGAGCGGCAGGAGGTGGGCAAGCCTCTCACATTCGGGATTGCTGGGCAGCACTGCGGCCTCAGCCTCCTCCAGAGCTTTCAATATGAAGTCCCGCATGGACTGAGCAGCCAGGCGGGTGAGGCGCTGCCGCCGCTGCAGAGCGTCCACGCCCGCAAGCACCACCCCGCACAGGGACGCACGCTCCTGCGGGTGCGGGTGACAGAGGCAGAAGGGGTCAGGTGGGTGGCAGTGCATTGACACGCTCCTTATACCCTTGGCAGTGCATCAACAAAATCCCATAGAGGCGTCCCACCTGCTTGACCACCCGCCCATCCTCGTGAACCTTCCAATCAATACTGCACTCCCCGCCTATTGCCGTGCATGCCCCTGAACCCACCCTGCCCCCACCCCACCCCCGCCCCAGAAAAGATCACCCAACCCGTACACCCTGCCACGACCCCATGCGACACACCGACCCACACCTACACCGCCACCCTCACCAACCCACCCACCGTGTTCAGCCAGTCAAGCTTGATGCGCGTGCCGTGCGGCTGCCGAGCCAGCGCCTCAGCCAGCACACCCGCCGCCGCCATCTGCACCACAGGAGGCTTGCCGGTGCCCACGTCCTTGAGCAGGCGGTTGGCACTGCTGAGGGCATCGGCATCAGAGGCGTCCGGGGTGCTGCCCACCGCGGCGCCGTCACCGATGGAGGTGGCGCTGATGATCTCAGACAGAATGGCACGCAGGACTGGCAGTGCATCAGCGTCCGCCTACGTTGAGTGCGACGGGGGAGAGGGGAGCCTTAGCTAGAACACAGCGATCCTAAGTATGGGGGTTTGCAGATATTGCGCCGCCGCAGGCTTCGATCACACAGATCACACAACTACCGCTGCACAGCTCTCTCGGTGGATTACACTGGGAGTGTGTGCACCACCCACCCACCCATCCGCCAACCAACCGGCCCACCTCCAGCAGCGTCAGCATTTCATCAGGCGAACACAGCAGGTCGCGGCGCAACAGGCTGTTGATGGCGGCTTCGTGGGGGCAGGGCCCGCTGCCCTGCACAAGACACTGAAAATGTCGGTGTAAGGCGGTAAGGGAACGTGAGGGATTGTGGATGCATGTGTGATGGCGTGGCCAGCAATGGGCACACAGCCACCAGCAGTGCCAGCAAACAAGCATGCCCTCCCAGCCCGACAGAGCAGCAGAGGCAATTGGGGCTTCATGGTTATTGGCACACACATGAAATTTGAACGTCACCACAAAAAGAAGAAGAGGACAAAATACCAGCGCATTAGTTGGGTGGCTGTAGTATACTGCAGCATGCGGCATGTTGCTGGAAGCGACGCAACAACGGCGCAGCGCACCTCGCGGCGTCGGCGCAGCGCACGCAGCATGGCTACCCCCAGCATGGTGCGAGCAAGGGAGGTCTCGGCATAGAGCTCTCCGGGGTGACCCTTCTGCAGGCAGGTGAACCGTGCAGGCCAATCAGGATATGCAGAGGAGTGCAGCGGGAGGCAGTAGCCAGCATGCAGGCAGGCATTTCGAGTTGCAGCAGGTTGCCACCTGACAGACTGGGATGGAGGCACAATGTGGAATATAGGCCTACCGCATACGGCTGGCAACCTATCTCACCATTCCTCGTTGCGTGACGTGCATCGGGAAGCTGGCATCGGTGCAGTGCGGGAAGAAGGGCGTTGTGCTGACGGCGCCCTCTGCACAAAGCAGCAAGAGGTGGCGTGCGAAAGGATGGCGTGGCGTGGCATGGCATGGCATGGCAATGAGTGGAATGTACGTATAAAGTTCAGGTTAGAAGATGCCACTGGACAGCCAGGTACGAGAAGAGCGCTTTCCTGCAACCACAGGATATCTGCGATACTTGGCGCATTGAGATTATGCATGGCCACTGCGCATGCACAGTGTGGTCCGATGTGCCATGCTGCGCCTCGCATTGCCATGCCTGCTACCTACCCATGACAGGCATCCACAGGTCAGCTGCTTTGAAGGCGTGGTAGTCAAGAGCGGTGAAGTGCCGCTTGAGCTGCGCAGCAGGCAGTGCATGTAGCAATCTATTTGCAAAAGAAGCGGACACTCAATCTTGATACGGGGGCGAGAAGGAGCAGGTGGTAGCATGTGGCATGCGACCTTGTCCCGCGACTAGGAACACCATAATAGAAGGCAGCGGCGCCACCAAGCCGGCATTACGGTCATCCCTGGGGGCAGGCAATCGTGGCACACCGTGATCATGCCAGGCTGCGCAAACAGCCGATGTAGGCTGCAACTACTGCTGGCGGTGCCGCGCAGGTGCTGCATGGCATGCACAGCTTGCAGCTGCTCCTCACATGATAGTCATCACCGCTCCTGAAGAGTTGGTTGTTGCTGGAGCTGCAGGCACATATCGCCAAGCACAGGAGCAGGAACAGGCACAGGCTGGCACATCAGTCATGATAGTTGTTGCAGTGGGTGCAGAGGACTGGTCTGGGGGGCTGCATGGGACTAAGCATTGCAACTTTGCAGCATATACTGCAACATGTGTTTGCCACAACAGCTTTTGCCGCCACAGCAGGGCGCACATGCGCCCTTCTGTTGCCTCACCGTGCGTCCTGCTGCTTGCCATTGCCATTGCCGTTGCCGGCGGCACCAGCGCCAGCCACCTCACCCCCCAGAGGTTCGTTGGCTGGCGCAACTGATGGAGCGCAGCTTCGGACGGCTTCCAGCAGCGCCTGACCGCCCAGCGCACCCTGGAGCGCCAGCTTCACAACTGCGGGGAGGTGTCGCCAGGCAGGCACCCGCACGGGCGGGTGGTGGGCAAGAGTGTATAACTTAAAGTGAATAACTTACAGTGTTATCTAGTGCAGGCAGGCAGGCAGGCAGGCAGGCAGGCAGGCAGGCAGGCAGGCAGGCAGGCACCGACATATTGCTCAAGCAAAGTGGTGTGACATCTAACCTGAGCCAACTCACATGACAGGTCCTGAGCAGTACACGCCTTTGCGTTTATTTCCTCGACTTTTGGCAGAGAAAAGGGCGGCTCAGCCACTCCGATGCCTCGTAGAACCTACAGAGTTGGGTGGGTGGGGCGCAGCCAACGGAATGCTGCATTTCATAAACCGTACGGGTAAGTGTGAGAAGCATGGCTACGAGACAAGCATCGCTGGCAGAGGACAAAGGCTTGACTTGACTTACAGAGCGGATTCGGAGCCAGCGAGGCTCATACACGCATTGCGGCGGCGTAGGACATGGCATTCATAGATAAATGCAGCAACTCTATTCTGATCTTGTGACAAAAAGCATGGAATGGATGTGGGCAAGTAGGGGAGAAACAATGCTGGGTACTCAAAGGCACAAGCAGGGTGTTGATCTGAGCACAGCAAACCCACTACGAGGAAACATACAGAGCTGCATCCCCCTGCGCCAGCTGTGCAGCTACCTGCTGCAGGCGCTGTGAGGTCCGTGGCACAGCGGACAGCAGCGGACGCAGCGCGAGCAGCCGGCCCATCACCGCCTCCACCTGCAACAGCATGGCAGGCAACCAAGCAAGCAGGCCAGTCAAGGCCACCCAAGGGGCCAGCATAGGGCCAACAGCCAGCCACTGTGGATGTGGACAGCTGGCACATGCCCGGGAGCATGCCGAATATGGCACAAACCCGCCAGGTGACATCAGGCAGCCAGCCGGCCCAAAAGAAGAAAGCCGGGTTACGGCACATCTATCTGCAAGCTAGCATTGAAAAGCCAGCCAACGCCCCAAGTGCAGGCCAGTCGGCGCCCCGCCTCACCGCTTCGTCCACTGCTGCCTGGCTCCTGGCCAATTGCTGCGACTCCAGGTACTGGGTGAGGGAGTCTGAACTGTGGGCTTCAAACAACACCCGCTGGTACTGCGCCGCCCCTCCCGCCATTGCAAGCGTTGGGGGTGGTGGCTGGCCACCCGAAGGCTTGCCCTTGCCGCTCTGCTTACCCTGCTGCTGCTGCTGCTGCCAGTCAGACGGGGGCCAGCGATACAGCCGAGCTCCACCGTCACCGCTGCTGCTGCTGGAAGAGCTGACTGGTGCAGCGCCTTTGGTGCTCTCTTTGCCAGCCAACTTGGCCACCAGCGCCCTTATGCGGGCTAACGCTTCTGGCGCCAGGGCACCCTGCTGCTCCTGCTCCTCAGCGGCCTGAACCAGTTCACCTAGAGGGACGAATGCCAGGGCTTGAAGCGCAGCCTTTGCTTGCGCTGCATCTAACGCCGCGGCTGCCCCCCGCCGGCCCACCATCAGCGCCTGCTGCTGCTGCTGCTGGTCGGCAGGTGCAGGCGCCGCGTTCTTGCCGCGCTTTCCAGGCCCCTTGCCGCTGTTGTTGTTGGCATCAGACATAGCTGCTGGCGTGGCTTCCAGCAGCTTCCGCTGTAGGAACCGCCGGATCTGCAGTACCAGGTGGGTGCAAGCATGGGAGGAGTGAAGGAGACGCAGGCGCTTAACACACAGTTGGGTGACTAGAGTTCAGTGACGAACAGCAGAGATATGTCAAGCCACACTGCGGTCCCAAGACAGGTGTAACGCAGGCACATTTATCATAGTTGGGGGGAGCAGCATGCACAACAGGACGTCTCCAGCAGCCAAGTACTCACATCCTCCTGCGTCGGTCTCTCTAGCAACCCGCCACTGGCGCTGCTGCTGTGTCTGCCGCTTGGCCCCTGCTGCTGCTGCTGCTCCAAAGCTGCTGCTGCTGCCGCCTTGTGCTGCTGTGCTGCTTCAAGTCGCCGCCGCTCATGCTCGCGCTTTAACCGCTCAATGCGCATGGATTGGCTGACCTGCTGCTCCACCTGAGTTGGGGGGGGGGGGGGGGGGG
>JAAMXP010000049.1:0-25600 GCA_019693395.1 Ettlia oleoabundans
CAACAAGAGTAGGTGAGACTGTATGAACACAAATACACACCCCCATGTACATCACTAAGGCATTCACCCACCTCCTTAATTTCCACCGCCTTGTCCACCAGCCTCTCTGCCGACAGCCCAAAGCACTCTTGCTTCCAATACAGGCTGTCGTAGATGCGCTGCCGACTGATGTACTCCACTAGGTTCTGTGGGGTGGCAGCAAAGGGAACGAGAGGGAGCTTAGGCGTGCTGTTGCCCATGCTGCGGCAGGCTGCACAGCTACAAAGGATGGTGCAACAATATTATGCTCGTGATCCATTTTTGAACGGCCGTCGGGTGCGGTAAGAAATCTTGAAAGAACCAGCATACAGGGGGTGGTATTCAGGCCCCCACCTGCGGGTTTGTGCCATGGATGGCCGCTGCTTCCTTGTCTGTGCGGTTAGCCATGGCGGCAGCTGGTGGGGCCTCTCTTTCACAACACCAGCACTACACGGCCTGCGCTGGCATGAAAACGGCAAGCAGTAGGTTGATCACAAGGTGCAGCCGCAAGGCGGTCCAAGCCGCCGTCCGCCGCCGCTGCCGCCCAGGTGCAATCAACAGAGGGCGCCCCGGCGAGAAAGGCGCCCAGTTACTCAAGACGCGGTTCGCATGGTGGCTTAGGCGGGGCAGCTAGTCGCACCGCTACCCACGGTCTGCGCAGGTTGATGGCGACAGGACGAGTGAGCATTGCTTACCTGCCGACGACAGCCTCCCGAGCAAATGACCGTCCGATCCTCCAGCAAGACGCCAAATATGCCACGATTCGCGCAAGATGGGCGATGCGCCGAAGGTTGGGCTGCGTGTGGCGCTACAGCAGCCGCATACCTTGACACAGTACTGTCTTTGCTCGCGGGGCCCGATGGAGTTGATGGCTGTCGCCAGGTTGGCTGCCAGCTGGGCACCACCACCGCCACCGCCAGTTCAAGTAGTTGGCTTTCCTTGTGCTTTTGGCTGACGTTTCAACTGCTGGCACCGTACGAATGAGTTACATCACTACATTGTGCACAGGATCCTGTAGATATAACCAAGGCTTAGAGGCCGGTTAGCGCCTGGTTTGCCGCTGCAGCAGGGGGTACTCTCTTGCAGCTGATGGGTCACTGCAGCCATGGACTGACATTGGCCCCTCAACCCTTCAAGTTGTAATATAGGCTGCAATTGCGTGGTAGTACATTGCATTCTTACGATTTTGTACGCAGATGGCTTATTGCTGCATGAGGCACGATGGGAAAAACGATGGCCGACACATACAGTATAACTTGGGAACAAATGGAGGCGTCGGCTGAAGCTGGAAGCATGGTGCTTAGCGCACGGTACTTTAAGGTGGAAAACGACAAGTTACCAAGCACCTTCCAAATGCATGCATGTGTGGGTGTGAACAGAGACAGCGAGCAACAATATTCCTGCACAGCCACCTGTTGTGACGCGTCAGATTCTCGCTGCCAGATGAGCTGCCGCCCTTTCAACCAGCTGCCAGCCTTCTACCTCTGCTGCTGCAATGGACCCGCCTGCAGCACCAGTAGGCGGCACGCCCGACTATGCTGGCTCCAATCAGCCTTGCTGCAGGCCTTGCTGCAGTACCGCACCGTCCCGCAGCCGCCGCAGCGCCGCCCCTTCAGCCCCGCCTCGCTGGCGCCCGCCAGGTTGGTGCACTTGAGGTTGGCGCAGCAGCGAGTGGCCAACACAGCTGTCCGGTCAAGCAGCAGCTGCCGCTCTTCCTCCAAACCGCGAGGGGTTGCCAGGGGCTGCTCTGCCAGCTGCTCCGCACACAGGCCAGCGTCTGCTTTGCCTGGCGCCTCAGCCGCCGGCTTCCTCTCCGCGCAGCACTGCGCTTTCCAAATCGCGCTGCACAACCGACAGCTCTGCTGCCCGTTGCTGTGACAGCTGCTTCACCGCCTTTGACTCCACAGCTTTAAGCACTGCCCTATGCTTGTCAGAAAAGCCCTGCAATGACACAGTGACCACAGTGTTTAAGTCAAGCACCGCTGATGGGAAGGGGGTGACGCAGCTACCAAGGCATGTGGCTCTGCGAGTGAAAACTATTCCCTTATGCATGTGCAGGTGAGTAGCTTGGCAGTTATGCTGAGTGATGTTCTGCCCATGGTAGCAGGGATCCTTGACCTGCATAGCAGCAGCAGCAGCAGCACTACAACGCAGAAAGCCAGTACAACTTACCGCAGGTGCAGCCTCAGCTATGTATAGCTCTTTGCGATGTATGTGTCAACTTTAACGCTTCAATTCAGCAGCCTTGATACAAACACCAAAGATTTCTTTGTTTGGTAATGTTCAGGGTGGACTGCATGTTGCTAAGACGGGAGAGCACCATGGACGGTGCCTGAGCCATGACTGGGTAGCTGCAGCGGTGTGGATTACCATTTAGATGGTATAGGACAACATACACGATCCATTCCAGCGATACTTGCCAAAGCCGGCTGTTGAACTGGCAGGCAGTGTTCAAAGTGACGGTATAGATTTTACAGAAGGTGCACTGGATGCTGCAGTACTAGCCACAAAAAACATGGAAGGCCTCGGCAGCGCCACTGTTCACAAGCTGCGTGAGAGCCTAAAAAATTGCTTGCCTAATTCATCCCGTGCATGAGGCAGCTGGGGTCTTGCATACGTGTGTGCCTCAATGCGGCAGCTTCTTGCGCACCAGGCCCCGGAAGAAGTCCAGGCTGTTGCCGTCGGGGTGAAGCTCGTACCGCTCCCCGCTAGCATTGGTGGCCTGCAGTACAGGCAGCCCGGCGGTACAGAAATAAAAACAGGGGGCAGCACAGAGGGCACAAGTGAGGCGCCAACTTAGACTTGCAAGGCTGGCCTGCTTTGAGCGGGTTGACTGGTTTAACGCGTGGCTGTAGCAGAAGTTTAGAGCTCTTGGTGCACGGGGCAGCAGTGGTTGTTGTGCATCATTCGTTTGCTCATTTCTGCTCCACCGTGCTGAGCTATGCTGTCCACGCTATGCTAAACTATGCTGTCCTACCACCGTGCAGCTCCTGCCACGCATGCTGTGGTATGCTGTGCTGCGCCATGCAGTGCTGCCACTGTTGCAGCTCACCAGCAGATAGCCGTTGGGGCTGAGGCCACGGATGGTGACAGTGATTAGCTGGGAACCCTCCTCCAGTTGTACCTGAATGTGTTTTGAAAAGGAGCCATGCACGCACAGCAGGCTGTGGGCAGCAGCTCGGCAGCAGGCAGGGGCACCAGGTTGTAGAGCTGACGTCGACACAGCTGCCAGTATGCAGCTGCAGTGCCGCCCTTTGCAGCCTCTGCCAAGCAGTAGCCCAACAATGACGTCATGTATGTGCAGAAAGAACAGAGACAGTACGGTCAGCATGTGCGCTACCAGCTCATCCCATCAGGCCTTTTCTCAAGAGTTTGCAGGCAATAGCGCCCTTGCCATGCTGGTTTATTACTGGCTTAGCACATCCCGGGGGTGCCCAAGGCCAACCAAGCCTGATCGCCACCATTCTGTCCACAGCTGCCCCATCACCCACCTGTTGGTCGCTGTGCAGCCAGTGGCGGCAGTACTCTCGTTCAAAGGGGGCGAAGCCCTCCGCGGCCAGCTGGGCCAGCATGGGCTCCAGCCGAGACAGAATCCCGGCCAGCAGGCTCTCGCGACTCACCGGCTCGAACTGCTGCTGCTGCTGCTGTTGCCAGACCTGCTGCTCCTGCTTGGGATAATGGTCATGCCCTGGCTGTGGCTGCTGCTGCTGCTGCTGCCCCCGCTCCTGCTCTGCCTGCTGCTGCGGGAGCTGATGGTCGTCACTACCGCCTGCCGCTGCCCCACCTCCCTGCCCAGCTGCTGCCGCAGCTACGCCTGCTGCGGCTGCTTTGCCTGCTGCCTGCTCTATGAGTGCATCCACGCAGGTGGCGGGCTGGCGGTTGCTAAGGTTGAGGCCCACTCCAATGATAAGGTGGAACAGGGAATCCCTATAAGAGCTGTGGCACAGTATACCTCCCAGCTTAAGCCCACCTGCGTAAACGTCGTTGGGCCACTTGATCCGAACGTCTATGCTGCCGCCCTGCAGAGCAACAATCGGCGGTGGAGGGATACTAGTAAGTGACGCAAGTCTGGGGGCCACCAAATGCGAGCACCGGGGGCCACTTAATGTGAAAGTATAACTTGAAGCCCAGCATAGGGGAGCGGCAGCGGAGGGATTGTAAAGCAAGCCACAAGCCTAGGAGGCCCTAATGGTGATCAGTAGCGCAGCCGACATGTGTTAATCCCTCCTGGCAGCAGAGGGATTGTAACGCAAGCATCATGGGAGGCACTGACCGTGATCAGTGGAGGGGTTAACACTTGTCGGCTGCGCCACTAACTACAAAATGATGGTCAGGCACAACAAAGAATATATGCCGTACAGACGCAGGAAAGGCAGCTGACTGCCTTGCCCCACACATGCACCTGCAGTCGCTGCGCTGCCTCCGCCTGCACCGCCTGCACCACCGCCAGCGATACAATGTACTGCACAAAGGGCAGCCGCTGCCCGGGGATGGCCAGTCGGGTGCAGGAAGTGAACATGAGGCAGCCATCGGGAGACTCCCAGCGATTGCTGCCACGGCCTGCACAACATGGGCGAAGCAGAGCACAGTTGTGTGCAGACTGGGGCGCAAGGGCTATGACTAGGTTGGTGACGCATGCACGCTGGTGCGCAGAGTGCATGGGAAGCATGCACGAAGGAGCGGTAGTTGTTCTGCTGATGGTGATGGTGGTCCTGGATCGAGGAACATTGAACCAGGTATGACCTTCAATTATAAGATCCACGGTACAAGATACTTCCATGTGCTGATGCACACAGCAGCCGGCACACAACAGCAATCGACAACTCCAAAGGGTTGGGGTTCAACAGGCAGCTAGCAGGTAGGAAGGGCGCGTGCAGCGACACAATATCAAATGTCAAGGTGTAAAATTTGGCAGGAAGAGGTGAGATTGCTAATGGAAAAGGGCGCGTGCGGCCACAGCGCATCAGCGGGCACCAGGCCGCCGGTGCACCCGTCTGGCCTTATTGTATGGACGCACACACACACCTTTGCCACCGTACTGCTTATCTGCGACGAATACCAGGCCGTCTGGCAGCTTGGCAGAATTTTCCTGAACGACGACCTGGGTTGATGTCGTGGCTGCAGCTGTCAGCAGCAGGCGGCCAAGCACCCGAGTGTCCAGCTTGGCCATGTACTGCTGTGCTGCAAATGTGCCGCAGGGGCCGCTACTGGCACTGCCATCGGCTTGTTGGGTGCTGCTGCTGCTGCTAGTGCTGGATGTGGAGGGGAAAACGAGGGCGCAGTGCTGCTCAGGGCAGTCGCTGGTGCCACGCTGCGCAACAATCGGCCCTGCCTGCAGCAAGGAAGAAGGAAGAGTCGGCCACTGGCACCACGAGTTGATGAGTCCTTTATGGGACGTTTAAAGATGGCAACATTGGGAAGCAAACACGAACTTCGTTAGCAGCCACGACAAAGAAGCCGCAGCTGCGGCGCGCAGCACCTCGAGAAGCGCCTGGCGGGCTGCCCACAGCTCCGTCGCTGTGGCTGCGTGCACGCAGATGGCTGCGCTGCCCGTCTGGTCCAACATGCAGCGGATTTGCCTGACTGCCTGTTTGCAGGGCGCGCCAGGTCGGGTGCGTTGTCTGAGCAAGGAGAGTTGCAGGGAGAGCGAGAGACGTAGCGGCATTGAGGCGCCGCGTGCCGGCAGCCTCTCTCGGAATCACAACACACTGCTGCGCTCAACTGCATAAGCCCAAAGCATTTAACGCCTTCCATCCATGCCAGCGCTTGACAGGTTGGCGTGGCGCGCACCTGTCCCTGCGATTCACGCTGCTCAAGGAACTCTATTCCATTCCAGCATACTCTCACAGCCAAGAGCGCACACGCAAAACCTTGAATACCGGTGGCAACGCGCATGGCAGCAGAACCAGCTGCGTTCCTCAAGGTGGGAGCGTCAGCTCGCGCCGCAGTTTTACACATATATAAGCTTTTACTCGGCACCCTGTCCCCTGCTAGCAGGCGACACCGGCAGTGACGCTGCCGCTCGGTCCACCCGCCTGGGCGCCTCACCGCCACCCGCCGCCCTGCCGCAGGTGCCGCTGGACTGGAAGAAGCTTCTATTCACCAAACCATCCGCCACCTCCGAGCGTGACATGGCAGAACTTCCCTATACGGAGCGGGAGCTGATCCAGCAGTGCCAGCGAGAGGTAATGCTGGTGCAGCAGGAGGCCACTAGTGGGGCTTTCTGCCTGGCAGGCTGTATGCAACCGGCACGATCTTGTCAGATGATCTGCTTGATTGACACAGCTGGCGCCACCAGATCTAGAACAATCAGTCCAAGCAGGATAACATCAACCTTTTTCTCACAGTCCTCGCAATGCAGAACGTGGGTGCAGCAGTGCCACAACAGTAACAGCTGGCAGGCTGGCCGTATTCAAAAGGCGGCGGCCCTGTTGCAAGGCATCTTGCTTTGCTCTGCGATAGTAATCTCACAAAATCGACTTCCTTTGCTCCCTGGTGGTGCAGTACGAGCAGGCAGCGGCACATGGAGGGCAAGAGTCTCTGGATGCTTGCTTTCGGTGAGGCTTGTACAAAAGCCCAAAAGCAAAGGCTGTCCAGCAGCATGCAGCTGTAGCAGGGCAGAGCAGGCTCCGTTGACGTGCCTCCCAAGCCATTCTCATTAAAACTGGCTTCGAACAATGTTGCTTGTGGCGTTGCTTTGGCCAGGCATCCTTTGCTCCACTCTCTCTGTTGCGCTCCCGCCCCTCGTCCGCCAGCTTGTCTGCCTGTTAGTCATCCTGCCTGTTGCCTGCCTGCCTGCGTGCGTGCTTGCCTGCCCATGCCTTCCCACATGCCTCCCTGCCTCTCGCTTGCTCCACCCACCCACAGGCTATCTTGGGCGCTGGTACACTCGCGGACAGCAACCGATGTGCAGCGGGGCATAGAGTTGGCGGAGGCTCTGACTGACAGCCAGGGCCTGGAGCAGAGAGAGCTGTTGTACCTGGTGAGTCTGGTGTGGCATGGTGCGGTGTAGTGCGGGAACACTGCCTTATTTAGTCAACAACAAAAGGGCCGGGACCAGAAGGAGCTGCAGTGCCTGGTGAGTGCCAACCGAACAACACCCTGGGGGGTGGGGTGGGGGGGTCATGCCAGGTCAATCCTTAATGACTAAAGGCGGACTTGCTGCATGTTGAAGGGCATGCCGTTCAGCTTGGCAGTATTGTCTTCATAGTGGTTGTTGTTTCAAAATGTAGAATCGTTGCGGTCTGAACGGCGTGCTCTGCTGCATGGCGCAGGTTGCGGTGGGCAAGTACCGCCAACGCAAATACATCGAGGCCAGGCGCACATTGAAGGGGTTGCTGCAGGTGAGGGGCCTGCTTTTGCACGAAGTTGAGGCATCCGTGCTGGGTTAGCCTTGCGCTGACACAGCAACTGCAAGCTAATAGTGCTTCGCAATGCCGGACATCATGCGGTTCATGTGTGGCCACCATTCCGCCTCATGGCTGCCTGAGCGGCAGTAAAGCCCCTGTTCACTGTCCGCCCCTTGCCTCCCTGTCTGTCTTTGATTGCTGCAGCTTTTAAATTCCTGTTTTTGCCTATCTTTCTTTCAGAGCGTGAAAATCACCTCCTGTCAGTGCATCTCTGCTGTTTGCAGGTGCACCCCAACTTCCGGCAGGCAGAGCTGCTTTTGGATGCATGCGACAAGGAGATACTGAAGGATGGCATGGTGGGGTTGGGGGCAGGCGCTGCCATTGTGGGTGCGGTGGCAGCCATCGCTGTAGCGGCCATGCGAAAATAGCGGGTGCTGGCTGGCACCAGGCCTGGCTGTTGTGAGACGTGGTTCTTAATGTCCCTTGGCCAGCTTTCCGCTTTGTTGTGAAATTGCTACCAATTTTCTAGTCCTCTTAATGAGCCAGACCCGCTTGTCGTCTCTGTTGTGTATGCCGCACGACCGACACTTTTGCTGTGCAACAAATGCAGAGCATGTACAGTTGTTGTTCTTCAAACACCCCCCGTATTCATGCTGGAATGGATGTGTTGCGCAGCCTACACGTCACAATGAGCCAAGAGGTACAGGACAACCTCTGCAACCCAACCCAACCCCTCCTGCTCCCTGCCTGATTCCCGGGTCATTCCCTGGCTGTCTGCCATCATGGCAGTTGCCTGTTTTCTGTCGCTTCTGCAGCGAATGGGGCATAGCTACACTAGGTTGAGTGTTCCCTTATCACAGCAACTTCCACCAAAAGGGAAAATCGGTAGAGGCTTGTAAGAAAGATAAGCGAGGAATGGTGCAATGGTCGGGTCAGCGCGGCGGCAGTCAGCAGGTAGCGTCAGCAAAACGTTATGAAGCATTAGCTTAAGTAAGAAGAAGGTTGATCTGCAGCAGCCAAGTGGGGCAGCATCACTCCTTCTTAGGCGGGCCGCCTGGCGGGGGTGGCGGCTTGAAACCTGTCATGCCTGCACACAATGAAGGCACAGGGGCCACCACAAGCGGAGCATCGATGCCAGCAGGAAGATGCATTCACCACCCACCAAACCCTGCTCTGCAATCCACCAAGCCCGCAGGGCAACCATAACCACCACTTTAGAGCGTGCTGCTTAGGATGACCTAACACACATACGCACACATACACACAAACGCACACCTGCCATGCCAAAGGGTGCCATCATCCCCGGCATCATCATCATGCTCTGCATCATCTCCATGCTGGGCATGCCCATGCCTGAATCCAGATGTATGGGGGCAGGAGGAGAGGTGGACAATGTGGCGAGAACAACCAGCAATCTGCCAGGGCTTCACAGGAGGCAAAAGTGAAGGGTGCAAGGGCAAGCATGTGCAGGCAGGCAGGCAGGCAGGCAGGCAATGCTGCTGGCAAATTGTCGGCGAAAAGTAGAAGCCAAGGCGTGACCAGGGCGCGTTGCTGCTCTCTGCGCACGGCTTAACAGGCACAGAGCTGCAAAGCGTGCCAGCGCTGATATTTGGATGGCGGCCGGCTAGCCCGCTACCCACCCATCATTCCAGGAACCACTCCGGGCATCATCATCATGCCTCCTGGCGCCATCATGGCCCCTGCCCCCATCATGCCGGCTGTTGCCATCATGTCTGCACTGGCCCCCACATCATCCGTGCTGCTGCCTCCCCGCCCGCCACGGCCACCCGTGCCGCGCCCTCGCCCGCCAGCACCACGGCCTCCGCCACTTCCCGCAATGCTGCTGCCCATGCCGCGCCCGCTGCCATACTGCGTGCCGCCACCGGCGCCGGCAGCCCCCGACTGGTGACGCTGCTGCTGCGGGCTGACTCGGCAGGCGCGCCCGTTGATATCCCGCCTGCATGGTAACCGGTGCACTCAGGAGTGCATGTAATATAAGCGAGTGCAATAATTTAATCGAACAAACAACACAACTGCGCTCGACACATGGCCCAATTGCGGCACCATACATCCGTTGGGCACTACTTTTCATCATTAACTACCACACATGGCAGCCCTATAACCATCATCAATCACCCAGCACGTTGACCAGCGGCTGCGCTGCTTGTTTGATCTGTGAACCTCCTTCGGCCTGGGACCGTCAAACCTGGCCTCAAAGACTCTCAGACATGTGGCCCACGCACCCATTCAGGCCTGCGATGCATGCTGTCGCCGCTTCAGCCTCTGCAAACTCCACGATGGCCATTCCACGCGACTTGCCGCATGCCTTGTCGTCTAGAAACTTTATGCTCAGCACGTGGCCGTACGCCGCACATAGCGCCTCAAGCTCTGCATCGGTCGTCCACCACTGCAGGTTGCTAACGAACACAGCAGAACCCTCGCCGCCGCCGTGACCGCCTGCAATAACAGGCGCAGCAAGAGCCAGCGAAGGATGTGGGCATTTGGCACCTGGCAGGTGTTGAGAGTGGCGGCAGGCGGCGCGAACGGCACCACCGAGCAGCAGCGGATTCGGGTCGTGGGCTGCCCCGCCACATACCTGCATCGCCTCCTATGTTCTCCAAACCGCCATTTTGTTGCCCTGCAGGTAACAAGGGCCGCAGCCAGAAGCGAGCTTGTCGCTGATTGGACAGCTCCTCGCGTGTAAGTGTTTTATTCGACTGATGCACATCTAATTGAGATGATCCGTTATCTTGGCGTTCTTACCCTCGCCATCGTAGCCGCCGACCATCGTGCTGGGCAGCACCGTCGGACACCAATTGGCTGGTGACGCACTTCAATGACTTTGATTGGTTTGCACTACCGGCAAAGTGAAGGCAGAGTGAAGAGAAGTGCCAACCTGACATGAGCTGCTGACCTGGAAGTGGTGTGCCGCCGCCCTTTCCCACCGCCTCATCGCAGGCGACTTGTGCCTTTGATGGGATGCACTTGCAGCCAAGGTGCTCCTGCTCCTAGGGTGCCTGCTGGTTCCATCATCTCCCTCTACACCTTCCCTACTGGTCACAACCTTTTGCAGCTGCGGCAAGCAACACCTCAGTTGTATGACTGATGCGGCAGACACGTCAAACACCTGCAGATCTTACCAGACTCAATTTCATGCGGAAGTCCTTCAAAATGGATACCCTTCTTGTTTCATTTCCTAATGCTAACAAAAGGCCGTCGCTGGTGACTGCGAGCTAATACCCTCCGCCGGCGCCCCAGACCGCTTATGCGCGAAGCAAACACTGCAACATCTTGTGCACAGCATACTCTGCACAGAAGCGCACACTTATTGTAATGACAGGTTTGCGTTGTTATTCAAGTAATGTGTGGAAGTCTGCCGGGCATCCCCTTGGCATGAAGGAAGGAACTGTGTTTGAGTGCTGGGACCGCCACAGCAACAACGCCGTCCTCCGACGAGCACGACTGAGTTGCATGGCGCCTTGTGCGGTCTGGAAGGGCTCACTACATGCGTGACGACGTGGTGCATTCCCCATGTGCTGTCTTGCGCGCAAGATAAGGGTGTGCAGAAAACATGTCTGCTTGCCCTGCCACGTAGGAATTTGTTGAATACCTGCAAGGTGCCGCGCTCGCTTTCAGGATTAACAAGTCCTTAGAAGTCAAACTGAAATTGAGATGTCAGCCGTATAAGTCGCTGGGCTGGGCGCTCAAAACTCGGTGTTGCTGACAGCCTCGGGCCGGCCGCGGACAGCCGGGGCGGCTTGCCACAATGGCGGAGGAGGCTCAGCTGCTGAAGGACGCCTTGGCGCTCCCTCTGTCAGATCAGCTCGCCCACGGCAGCTGGAAGGTCCGCGCTCAGGCCCTGACCACCGTTCAGCAGAAGCTGGCGCGAGCTTTCAATTGCGAGGATGGAATTTTCGGGGAGGCAGGTGCGTGAGGGCCCTCCCTGGGCCTGCCGTCGTCGCCGCCGCGTTTGTTGGCAGCTGCTTGCTCTGCCGCCCCACCTCTTTCGCTGCTGTTTCTGCAGGCCCGCTGCTGGCCAAGGTAGTGGGAGACTCCAATGCCAATGTGATGGACAAGGCTGTCGAGACGCTGGTCACCTACCTCGAAAAAGCGGATGAGGCGCTGGCAGCCCGGTATGTGCCAGTTGGTGGTAGTTGTGTTCAACCACCTACCACGCTGTCACCTAAGTCACTACATCTTATTACAATGTACTGCATTCTAGGCGTTGGCTGTTTTGACATGACTGAGGGCAGTTTTGTAGGCTGGGTTTCGCGGTCAACAGTGGGCTGCACAGGCTGCACGATGCTTTGCTACCCACCGCTGCTACCACCGCTGCCAACTTCTGCCAGCACACACATGCCTGCCCTCCTGTCTCGACACCCTGTCAACTGCCTGCAGCATTGCTGCGCCCATCAGCTCTGTGCTGGCCAGCAAGTGCTTGAAGGGAAAGCCAGCGACAGTGGCACGCACGGCCGAGGCCTGCATGCTGCTGATTGAGCTGGAGCAGCAGGCGGTGATTGTGGAAAGCGTGCTCAAGGCCTTTACAGACAAGGTGCCCAAGGTGGTGTCGGCAGCGGTGGACATCATCCTGCAAGCCGTCAGGTGGGTGGTGGCGTATGCAACAGTAGCGTAGGTGAGGCATGGGATCGGGCTGGCAAATGGGGCTGCTTGGCTGATGGTGTCTGGTGCTGTTCACTAGTTGTTGCTTGGAGGCATTATTAATTATTCGCAGCATCTAAATCGGCATCGGTTCCCTGTCATATCTGATGCGTTCCCATGCTGATTTCCTGCATCCACCTATGTATGCTGGGCTGCACCATCCCTGTCACTCTGTTTTCTCGCGGCTGGGTGCAGCTGCTTTGGTGCCAAAGTAGTGGACCCCAAGCCCATCATGAAGGCGCTGCCCTCGCTATTCGGGCACACCCAGGCGGGGGTCCGCGACAAGGCCAAGGAGACGTCTGTGGAGCTTGCAGCCTATCTGGGGCAGGGTGTGGTGGCGGGCGTGCTTCTGGATAAGATGCCGGCGGCCATGCGGAAGGATGTGGATGCCGCCATTGCTGAGCTGCCGCCCGGCAAGAAGCAGCCCAGCCGGTTCACACGGCGGGAGGCGGCGCAACGTGCAGTTCGGGAAGCGCAGCCGGAGGCGATGGATATTGATGGCGCGGCGGGCAATGGCGGTGAAGAGGCAGCAGCAGCAGAGGAGGAGCCGGTGCGTGGGTTCTAGCTTAGAAACTTGGGGTGTTGGAGCAGTGGACAGAGATGCTGTTGGAGCTGCATGCATCCCATCTGTTGTGTGTCTGATCTAGTCATTCCTAATCGCGCGTGCAGCACCATGGCAGTGCTTTGTTGTCTCCTGCCGCTCTGTATTGGTCTGCTCACTGCTGCTGTACTGCTGCCATGTACCGCTGCAGGAGTCAGATGCCTATGAATTTGCTACTCCGGTTGACATCCTTGCACTGCTGGCCAAGGAGAAGTGTGCAGTGGATGATGACCCGCCTGTCGGCTTCTGGGAGGCTCTGGAGGCCAAGAAATGGGGCCTGCGCAAGGTGGGTGGTAGGCAGCTGCGGCGACTGTTGCCGTGCTGTCGTTGTGCAACCTCACTGGCTCCTCTCGCATTTTTAGGAAGGCAGCAAGCAATGCACAATACATTAAAGAAAGGTGTGCAGTGTTGATCCCATCAGTTGGTTTTGGCTGGTCCCTTCAGCGAGCAAAAGCGCTTGCTGGCCCACGCTTGCCGTCTGCCTGTGTACCCCTCTGCGTGTCTCCCCTTGGACCTTCATGCCAACAAGCATCCACCGCTCGTGTTGCGTTTGCAGGCTGCGCTGGACAAAGTGAAGGAGAAGGGAACCACGCCCCGCCTGGCTGATGGTGACTATGGAGACCTGGTGCGGGCCCTGAAGAAGATCCTACAGAAGGACAGCATGATTGCGGTGGCGGCGGCAGCGGCTGACGTGGCGGCTGTGCTGGCTTCCGGCCTTCGCGAAAACTTCAGCGCACATGCAAAGGTGTGGAGCTGCTGCTGGGGCTGCTGTCTGAGGATCAGGGAAGGACATGGCATGCGGCTTGAGATTTTCTGTGCCTCATTGTATGTCAAGTAGGTCAACTGCTTCAACAGCTCCATCTATATGGCCTGTGCAGACTCTATGCCCTGCTCTGCTGGAGCGTTTCAAGGAGAAGAACATCGTCATGAGCAAGGCAGCAGAGGAGAGCCTGCGGTGAGCTTTGGTGTGCTTTCGTTGTGCTTCAATACTGTTGGGCAAGGGTTGCCTTCTGGGGACGCTGCCAGCCAAGCAACCAGCTTACTGGTTTTCCTTGTGTCACTTACACCACTGCGACGGTTGCAGTATAGGCTTCGTTGCTCTGCTGTTAAGGAAATGGCGCATTGCTTGTCGCCAGCTGCTTGTGAGCTGTTGTGTCCCAGTAGTGTATGATCAAGCAGCAGAACCTGTTAGTTGTGCTATTAAACTTGCCTTTTGCTTGTTCAATGCAGGATGCTGGCTCAGCACTGCTTCACTCTAGTGGATGTGGCTGAGGATGTGGTGGCAGCGCTGGACCATAAGAATCCTAAGGGTGAGTATCTGGCGGTCATTTTCTGCCTGACAGCAGCTGTTGATAACTGCACCATTTTGGGTTGTCACCCAGTTCTGCTTTGCACTGGGCGCAGTCGCCCACACATTTTGTGGACAAGCCTCTTGGAAGCCCGGGAACCAATATACAAGCGCTGGTATTGCTTGTGTGTCTTGCGCATTGTCTATGCATTGCAGTCAAGCGCGAGACCGCCAAGCTGGTGAAGGATGTGCTGGATCAGACGCCGAAGCCAGTGGTGCTGAAGCTACGTGACAGCGTATTGCCAGCCTGCGCCAAGCTGGCAGACGCAGGCGATGGCGAGGTCCGAGAGGCGGGGCAGGCCGCCATGGTGGCGTTTGCAGTACGGGCGGGGAGCATGTCAATCCTGGATAAGGTGCGCTGGATGCGCATTGGCCGGTTTGTCTGAGGGGCCAGCTGTGGGCATACCTTGCACTCAGAGAGCAATCATGTGCAGTTTCTTTTCCCTTCTGTTTTGCACCAAGGCGGCTGCTGGTTGATCTGTGAAATTTGGTAGGCATACATCGCAACGTGTTTGTGGTAGATGGCCGTGCAGCTCAGCTCAGCACCACCACCCTTCCTTGTTTACTCAGTAGGCTGCTATAAGGTGCTGCACTGCAGGTTATGGGGAAGCTGGATGACGTGCGAAAGAAGAAGATTGAAGACATGGTGACTGGGGCAACAGCCAAGAGCAAGGGCAGTGGTGGTGGTGCCCCTGCCGCCACGGCACGCCAGCCACCTTCCCGCACTGGCTCCTCTGCCTCGACTTCTGGTGCCTCCGGTTCACGACCCGGCACTGCCCGAAACAGCCCCAAGGCGCTTGCGCCCAAAAACCTCAATCGCCCAGGAGCCGCCACACCCGCTGTGCCCAAGGCCAACGGCGCCACGCTGCGCCGCACAGCCAGCAGCGCCGCTGGCTCCAAGACGTCCAGGGCGGGCAGCAACAATGGTGGCGGTGCTGCTGCTGCTGAAGAGGATCTTTCTTCTGGCAAGCTATCAAATGAGGAGCTAGAGGAGCGAATGGTAGAGACCTTTGGCAGCGGGACAGGTGGGTGGATCAGGTTACAAGGGTGTGTGTGTGTTTGCCAGGGTTTGCTGACTGTTGGTTGCAGAAGGGCCTGGCACTGTGTGCTGCGGATGGTGTTTGAATTGAGCCGCAGGTAAGCGTGGCAAGACTGTGGTTGGCATCGTAGGCTTCTTCATGTTGCTTTGCATGGTCCCTGCCCATCACAAACCTCAGTGTTGTCTACATTACGCCGGCCTTTGACCTGCTCTTTCGCTTCAATAACCTGCATGCTCCGTCTGGCGCCACTGGTCTCCCCACTGCAGTGGAGCTGCTTCGCAGCGCCAAGTGGCAGGAGCGTGTGGAGGCAATGGGCAGTGTGTTGGCCAAGGTGCAGGAGATAGGTGACCCAGGGGCACGCTGCTACGAGCTGGTGCAGTGTGTGGCCTTCCTGCCCGGCTGGGGAGACAAGAATTTCCAGGTGGGTGGCGGACAAGTGTTGCAGGCCACATCGCAACAATGAGCAGCTGCTAACGTATTGGTAGGAGCAGGGCCTGTTTTGTGTGGGGAAGCCAGGGAGTTGTCTTTGCTCTTCATCCTCCCTTGATCTTCCCCGCCTCTTCCATTCCCGCTGCATGCATGTCTGTGTGCCGCATGTGCTGGGCACGTATGTCCCCCTTGGACCCTTTCTACGTCTTCTCTCTCACCACCTATGGTTCTACAAATGGCTACCGAACACTCCTCACCTGCCCTTCTTTACATGCATGTCGTGCAGGTGCTGAACAAGGAGTTTGAGGTAGTCACTCACCTGGCACGCTCAGCCCTATCCTTTGGCCGGCGCGATGCGTTTGTGGCACTGGGCGGTCTGGTGGAGAAGATACACGAGCTGAAGCACAAGTAAGGCCCCTTTGTTTGTGATTGACAAGGACTGGCAAGGCTAGATTTGTGGAGAAGGAGGGCAGTTCCCACAGAGTTGGGTTTGGTGCTCCTCTCAACCCCAGGAAGCTTAGGAGCCAGCTTCCAACCAGCAGTACTGCCTCATTCTGCCTTGCGCTGAGTGTTTGTGTCTCTGCTCCGACGCCTTGTGCTGCAGGATGCAAGTTTGGGAGGCGCTGACTGCCATTTCCGAGGCAGTGGGCCCCCAGTTCGTGATGGCGGAGCTGCACAAGCGTGCAGCTGCCCACAAGAACCCCAAGGTCTGTGCTTGCATGTGTACGAGCTCGGGCCTGGTGTGTGCCATTTTATGCCTGCGTGGGTAGGCACAGCCAATATGTTTTGCAATCTCCTAAATCCACACCATGCAAGCGATACCTGCTGAAACGGTCGAGGGAGAAAAAGCTCAAGTCATACATCGCCATAATCTCATGATTATTTTTGTGGCAGAACATCACCGCAGAATTTGCTTGCGTAGTGGGTGTTATCAGGGGTGAACAAGCTGAGTGCACATGCTTCTCCCACATCTGTTTTGCCCTTCTCCATAAATTTGCATGCTGCGTCGTTGTGCAGGTGCTGTCTGAGACGCTGGGGTGGATGGCTGAGGTGATTCCTGAATTTGGGCTGGCTGTCATGGATGTGAAGGGCATCATCGAGTGGATGAAAGCCGACCTGGGGTCAGCCAACGCGCCAGGTGTGCACAGCATGCCAATTACACTAGCAGCCGGAGCCTGTTTACCAGCTTGGTGGTTATTGGGCCAGCCAGGATTCTTGCCCACGCACAAAGATGTGCTGCACGGGGAGCACTTATACAGCAGGTAGATGCACGTGTGATATGTGCTGAGCGCCTCAACTCCGCATTTGACTGCTTGACTGGCAGGTTGGGTCGTTGGCCAGCGCCACTGCCTGCCCATGCCTATCTCCCTTCCTTTCTTTCCTCTCGTTACGGGCTGCAGTGCGCAACAAGGCGATGGAGGTTCTGGGCAAGTGCCACGCACAGCTGGGGCCTAGCCTGGCCGACTTTTTGGAGGGGCTGAAGCCTGCGCAGCTGATGGCGCTAGAGGAGCACTTCAAGCAGAACCCCAAAACAGAGGTGTGTGGGTGGACCGTGTGCAATGTCGCTACTAAACCAGTGGTCATGAGCACTGGTGCAGGTTGGTGCTATTTTGCTTAAGTGTCTATTGCAAGTGTGTGGAGCAGCGCCCTAGCTGCAACCTGCCCTGGCTGCCTGCTGCTTGCCTGGATGCAGGTTGTTCCCACGCGCAAGGTGCGAGGCAAGAAGAAGGGCGGCGAAGCAGCGCCCGCAGCAGGTGGCGGTGGTGCGGCAGCCGCAAGGGCTGCGGCGACGGAGGAGGAAGAGGAGGAGACAAGTGCTAGCCTCAATCCTGGTGACCTGCTGCCGCGCACCGATATCAGCGCCAGCATCACACCTGCCCTGCTGAGCATGATCAACAGCTCAAACTGGAAAGAACGCAATGCTGGCGTAGATCAGGTACGGTGTTTCGTTACGTTTGGGCCTTTTCAAGGTTGCTGGGAATGGAGAAAGGGTTGCAGACAGCCATTATTGTTTGTCAACAAAGATGGGACTGCCTGTAGCCTGAAGTATCACCATAGAGCACAAGATTGCGTGCCACCCACCTGATCGGCCTGCCGTTGCCAATGCCGCTGTTGTTTCCCGCAGGTGGCCCAACTGCTAGCAGAGGCCAGCCAGCGCATTGAGCCAAACGTGGGAGACCTGTTCGGCGCCCTCAAGGTGAATCCGGCCGCCTTCCTTTACTGTTGCATACCCAGAGATGTTCTGGCTCGATGGATCGCCATTTTGCAGTTGTCGGGCGCCACATTTTCTGACTTCCATATCCCCGTGGAGCAGGCTGCTATCCTTAAAAGCACACTTGCGCAAGTCTATGCAGGTTTCTTAGTTGCTCTGTCGGCATGTCCAGCCTTTCCAATGCAGTCTGCTCTGTTGAAGAGGCCGTGGTATGCCTCCGGTCCTGCCACCATTGCAGGGCCGCATGGGTGACAGCAACCGCAACCTGGCTGCCAAGGTTCTGATGCTGCTGGGAGACATTGCCAAGGCCATGGGCCCGCCATTTGAGCGGGGCGGTCGTCCGCTGCTCTTCCCAGCAGTGGCAAACCTTTCCGACAACAAGAAACAGGTGGGTGGATGTGTTGCAGCTGAACGTAACAGGAGCGCGTCACGTTGAGTAAAAACCAAAGCCTTCATGGTATGGGCCCAAGTTGCCCTTGAAATACACTCATCCACACAACCACCCCTTCTGTCCCCTGCAACAGGTGCGGGATGGGGTGCTCTACATGCTGGATGCCTGGATTGGTGTCAGCACGGGGGACAAGCTCTTCCCGGCGGTTGCAGAAGCAGTGGCCAACCCCAAGTGCCTTGTCGACGGCAAGATTGCGGGGCTGCAATGGTGCGTGGTACAGGGCTGCCTGATGGGATAAAGGTCGCATGGATTGCATCGCAATGTGGGCTGCAACTGTTGGCCACGTGAATTTAGAGGTTTCCGCTGCGTTTTTGGGTGTTGCACCTTTGATGAGGTTGCGCGTGGCACGGTGCATTGCTGCCTTTTGCTTGCTGGAAAGTATACTGCCAGTGATTCAGGCAGGGTCGCACTGGTAGTGTGCTTGCGGAGTGACGATGCATGTGCGGTGGATCACCAAGGGACAAATGCGCATTAAAGCGAAGATGCACAAACGTGAGTATTGATGTTTGGAGCGCTGGCATCCCTTTCCCCTGCAGGCTGACCAAGGTCATGGCGGAGGGCAAGGGCACCAGCGGCGTAGACTCTGCGCTGCGTGCGGCGGCAGTGGGCATGCAGGACAAGGCGTCAACTGTGCGAGAGGCGGGCATGGCACTGCTGACTGAGATGGTCAGCCAGCTGGGACAGGAGGCAGTGGTGGCAGCTCAGGGCACTCTGGTCAGTGCAGACAAGAAAGCAGCTCAGGAGGCTCTCAGCAAAGTGCTCGGCAGCGCAGCGGCTACTGCTGGGCCCGCTGCGGCAGCCGCAGCATCGCGGCCCGCCAGCGCCGCAGCGCCCAAGGCGCCTGCGGCGCGTGGTACCGCTCGGCCTGGCACCGGCAGACCTGGCACCAGCGCTGCAAGCCGGGCCCCTACTGCTGCGGTGGTACCGCCGGCGATCGAGGCGCCTGTCGCAATCCTTGGTTACAGCGACAGCAAAGCGGAGCGCGCTCGCAGGGTAAGGAATGCGGCATTGCCAGTCGTTAAATGGCCTGCTGGACAGGACTGTACCGCTACAGGCGTGCTGTGCACGGATTTAAGCAACATATTACCGTACATCGTCGTGGAACATTGCTGAGTATCTCCGTGCCAATTGTATGCCTGCCTTATGTGCAGTACCGCCCCCGCCCTGGCAAGTTTGAGGGCGTTGCGCCTGAGGAGGTGGAGATGCTGCAGAGGGAGCTTGCTGCTGTGGCCTCCCCTAGCTGGGCAGCGCTGCTGTTTGACAAGGACTTCCGGCGCCACGTGGAAGCTGCCGAGCAGCTGCTGGCCAGCCTGGCGACAGTACTGGACGAGGTGCAGGCCAGCCTGGACCTTATCCTGCGCTGGGCTGTGCTGCGCATTTGCGACGGAAACATGCAGGTGGGTTTGGCTGAATGGCACGCTAGCACAGATGTGTGATTCGTGTGCTTCTGGTCCAAGATGCCTGGAAATCCGGCACGCGGTAATGTGTGCAAATGGTCGGTATTAATCCGCAGTCATAAGTTTGCCCCTGCAAACCTCTTACCTCCCGTTCTCAGATCTAATCCGTGCACCATATAACCCTAAAATTTAATAATAAAATAATGCTCAAACATTCTTTTTAAAACCTTCCTATCCCCAACATGTGCAGTCCTTGGTTAAGGTGCTTGAGATGTGCCGGGGGCTGCTGGAGGCCCTGGCGGGTGTGGGCTACCGCATGACTGAATACGAGGCGCTCGTGTTCCTGCCCGCGGTGGTGGAGAAGTCGGGGCACAACCAGGTGGGTGCAGGGCGGTGAGTTGTGATCCTTATTTATGCTCGCTGTGGTGGAGAAGTCAGGGCACAACTGGGTAGCTGCAGCGGGGTGGTGTTGGTGGTGGTGGGTTGCGTCTTGGGTGTTGATGGTTGATTGCAGCAGGGGAGGGTTTGATGGCCGCAGCAGTAGGTATGTGGTATGGAGGAAAGGGTCGGGCACAACCAGTCCGAGGGTAGGGTGGCATATTGCATGTTGACGCGAGGTGGGAGCCAAACTAGCCCAGCAACATGCTGTTGCTTGGTGAAACACTGGTGGTTGGCGAGAGCTGGGTGTGAGACTTAGGCATGATACATCCGTTCTTGCTTTGCATGTCATCTGCTGCAAGGCGATGCCTCCCAGCCCCAAGTTTTGGGTTGCCCCTGCAGACCATGGCCTCAATTTTTGTGTTACTGACCGCCCTGCCGCGTCGCTGTGCTGTGCCCTGCAGGATCGTGTGAGGGCTCTGCATCGCGACGTTTTGCGCCTGACCTGCAGCCTGCACCCCTCTCACAGGGTGGTGGATCACCTAGTGCAGGGGCTGAGCTGCAAGAGCAACCGCACTAAGATAGAATGCTGTGGTGAGATGGGGCTGTGGGCCGCGGTGGCCTTGGTAAATATAGTTAGCCTTCGTAAATCTTTCAGTGGTGCTTATGGTGGCTGGTGGTTGCTGGCATGGCGGTGGCAGACTCTGAGCGCAGCCTGTTCAGCAGCATCTGTGTGCAGCAGTGTGTGCGCCCCTACTGAGAGCCCGGTGCTGACCTGAGCTGCTGCACCCAGTTGCTGGCGTCTATGGATTCGCAGTGGAGGAGCTGGCTGAACAGGCTGGCTGGGTTTTTTATCTTACAACTGCGCCCCTACTTCCTCCTCCCCGCAATTCCGCACTCCCTTAACATCAAATACACACGGTTAATTCAAGGGTCCTTGCACCCCCGCCTGCAGAGGAGATCGCGTGCATCGTTGAGCGGGAGGGGATGGCCCCGATAGCAGCAGCCAAATCCAAGCCGATGGCTGCAGTGGCGGCGATGCTGAAGGAGCGTGATGGTGCCACGCGGACGGCCGCACTGCTGGCTATTGAGCAGGCATGGGTGGAGGAGGGGGAGGGCGTGTGGAAGCTGCTGGGCAGGTGAGGTAGTGTGATCTGTGGGGCTCACTCTCTGGTACGCTGTAAATAGGTGGGCATCCCTGTGCCAAGGTGCAGCACAGACTCTCTGTTCTTGCAACATGTAACCCGGGGTCGGTGCAAATCTGCTGGCTCTGGCCTCCTGCACAGGAAGGAAGGAAAGACAATACAATGCTCGGCCACCTGCCAACCTGGCAGTCTGCGTATCGTTTCATTTCTTCTCTCTGATCTTTGTCTTTTGCTTCTTACCCTCCATCTTGCTGTAGACTGGATGCGCGAGAGTCCGACATGGTGTCTGAAAAACTCAAGCGTTCTAGCAAGCAGCCCAAGGTTCAGCCTGAGTCGGTGCCAACGGCAGCCAACTCCCGCACAGGTGGGCCCGAGATACGTCCGGGTGCCTTTGTGCCTCGGGAGCCCCCAGCTGGCACGCCCAGCGGCGCGGGATGGAGCGGCAGCATGGAGGAGTTACCATCTGGCACCCATCAGCAGCCGCAGTACAGCGACGGGCCGTTGCAGTACAGTCGTCCGGCCTTCACGCCGCCCAACGCTCTGGCCACGCCGGTGCCAGGGCGCCCCGCAACCACCGCCTACGTGCCACTGCCGGCTGGAGGGCTGTCTGCCGCGCCCACCCCCGTGCCTGGCATGCGGCCGTACACCGCGCCTGGTGAGCCGCGCTCAGCCGCTGCACGCCTTGCCGGCCAATTTAGTGTGGATAGCCAACCAGCCGGTCCTATCGTACATGGATTGGAACACTGCTGGGGGCATGTGTGCAAACGTGTATGTCGCTATGCATGGCTAGATTTGTTGCACCGTCTCACCCCGCAACTTACACGCCTTTTGAAACCACTTGGCCTGTACTTGCTCTCATTCACCATCACCATCCTGCTAGCTTCCCTCAGCTTTCCTTGTACCAAATGCACCGCAGGCCTCACTCCTCCGCCCGCCTATATGGTGGACGATGCTGAGTTTGATGCTCGCTGGATGGAAAGCATGGCTGGTGTGGGCAGCGCTGACGTGGACGAGGCGGTGGAGCACATGAAAGTCCTGTGCGGGGACATCATGCTGTGCCTGCAGGTGGGTGGCCGTGTGGGATAGGGTGGTTGACCGTGGGGAGCGAAGGCGGACACATTTGCCTTGCCTGTGGGTGCGCAGCGGATGCTTTCCAACTGCTTGAGCAAGCAAGAACATCATTCGTTTGTTGATTTGAAACTAGTTTGGTGGTCAGGTGGCTGCTTCTTTTTTGGGGGGTGGTGCTAGCTGCAGATGGGTAGGCACCAGTGGCAACATAAGCTGCCTGCACTTTTTCATTAACGGAGACAAGGTGTCCTTAACCTGCGCACCCACTTCCTGCCTGTCCAACCTTGCAGGGTAGTGCCACTCGGCACATGCTGGCTGTCGTGTGCCACTCAGCCGACCAGCTCTTCTCCATCGTCAATCAGCAGCTGATGCGCGTGTTTGAAGCGGCGCAGGCAGCGGCGGCGGCCAACGGCGGCGGGCAGCCGCAGTCCCGGGGTGCCAAGTATGCGCTGAACATTATGCTGCAGGGCATGAGCGTGCCAGAGATCGCGGCATGCATCACACAGGTATGACGGCAAGGAGGAAAGATCAAGTTGGTCCTGACATGTGTGTGTTTGTGTGTTTGCTTGCATGCATGCGTGGGTGGACAGAAGGTTACTGCTCACATGCGTGAGTGGCAGAAGATTGCTTAACTGCGCTGATCCCGCGTCAGCGCCCCTGCTGCTGCGCTGTCCTGAAAGCTAGGCATGCCAGGCTGCAAGTTGGGGATGTTGCCACCTGCTTGCCCTTCGGTGTGCCAAACACCCATGCATCAAGTCAAAAGCCTGCCGCTTATGTTGCTTTGCACCTTGCTCCTGTCTGTGGTCGCACACGTTGATATTGCGCCAACTCACTGACCTTTTTGCATGCTTAATTTATCCCCTGCCGATCCCAGCACAAGACCTAGTATATGACCACATCACACCCCATGCGACACCGTGGTTCTTGCCCTGCAGGGCACTCTGCGCGACACGGTGTGCCTGCTGCTGCTGCGCCTGCTGGATGACAGGGGGCTTCTGCAGTTCGACGAGGGTCCCACACTTGTCAAGGCCGTCAACGTGCTGATGTTGAAAATACTGGAGTCCAGGTGTGGCAGGCAATGGTTGCTGTAGGTGCTGTTGCGGGCTTTGTGTTGGTCTGTTGTCATCTGGCGACAGGTTGAGAGGCAATGGTAACTCGTGCATAAATGCTACTAGCATTGCTGGTAGTACTGTTAGTATTGAACATGGTATGGTGCGTTGCGGTTATCAATGTGCGTACGCCGAACACCACTGCATGGCAAAACCGCATTTGGTCCTCTCTCTTCCTTACCGCATCCATTACCGTTGTTATGACGCCCCGTTCTTCCCAACACCAGCCATCGCCGGTGCCTTACCATCATCCTGGCCCAAACCACCCTTATGCTCCGCCCTGCAGCAACCGCACCTACGCCTTTGCGGCACTGCTCCAGCTTATGCGGGAGCCCCCGACGGAAGTGGGTGACGTGGTGCTTTCCAAGTTCCAGGACCTGGTGGTCAAGTGCCTCATCAAGCTGACCAAGGGGCTGCAGGCTAGCCTGGAGGTGGGTGGTACATTACAGTGCAGTACATTACATCTGCGGGCTGATAGGGGTAAGGCATACAAAGGAGTTGAAGGTTGGTCAAGGGGGCCAGCTGAACGGTCGCAATGAGCCGGTAACAATAGCTGAGGTGGGGTGACGTAGGCTTGTGCATGTTGAAGCTTTTTCTCATGCTTCAACACCGCAGTCTGCCAACCCTGTCAGCCACGAGCGCGCTGTCCGCCCTCCTTTCCTCCTGCTGGTGTCACACCCTCCCTCATTTTTCCGATTCTGGCGTCATGCCACCATCTGCAACTCCTCCACTTCTTGCTGTTCCTTGCCTGGCTTTCCCACTTACTGCCTTTACATTCAGGCCTGCCATGGTGCCAAATCGGCATGGTTACGCCTCACCAATGCTCTTTCTCATGCCCCGCCTGCCGGACAGTCAACCCGGTACCCCCCACCCCACACCCAACCCACCCACTCGTCCCTTTCCTCTTACCCCACCCTGCCCACCAGCAGGGCGTGGACCTAGCTGCCCTGCTGTTCAACCTGCACGACTTCTTCCTGTATCTGGGTGTGGACGAGATACGCAAGCGCTCTTCCAGCGACGACAAGCCGCTGCGCATGGTCAAGACCATCCTACACGAGCTCTGCAAGATACTGGTGGATGCTGCTGCTCTTTGGGGAGGAGGGGAAGGAGGTGGCTTGCGCAGGCTTGGTGTATTTGGTTGGTCAAGACGATACCACATAAGCCCTGGGTGCTGCTGCTGGTTGGGAGGAAAAACATTGAAGGGACATAGGTCTGGATTGTTGTTGTTGGTGTTGCCGGTGCAGCACTTTACGAGGCGTGCGTGGTCTGCTGGGTGTGCCGCAGAATGTGTATGGGTGGGCTGTGCCTGGTTGATAGCACCATGTGCATGGGTGTGCTGTGCCTGGTTGATAGCAGCATGGCATGAGGGGCCCGCCAGCACAAAGGGCATGACTGGTGATGGGCACTGGGCTGCCTGCACGTGTTGAGGGTGCACCTAGTCGCCTTCCTGCCTCGCTGCTTCTCATCGCACATCCACCCTCATCTGCCCATCTCCGGTCTCCTCGAAATTTAAGGTTCCCGTCGATTGAATGACCTGGATTGCTGTCGCATCCAGGTTTGCGCCCAACAATAGATGGCGCCATGCTCACGTCATCCGGGTGCTCACTCTTCCGCCCTACTGTTTGCTGCCTGCAGGGATACGGGATCTACCATTACACCGTGGGTATTCCTGGGCAGGACACTGACCCGCATCCCATAATCTTCGCATACATCAGCCTGAACCTTCAGACCCTCACCCAGTCTGGCGTCATTCCACCGCCGACAGCTGGAGGGGTGCCCCGAGTCCCCAGCAACGCCGGCAGCCTGCCCTCCCCCTCCGCCAGCAGCGACGGCAGCGCCATCGGGGAGGCGGGGGCAGTTGGCGCTGGCGCCGGTGCTTCGTCTGGTGTGGCGCCAGCTCAGGCGGCGGCTGTGCAGCAGCTGGTGGCGGCTGCCATGAGCGAGCAGCAGAAGGCGGAGCTCAAGGGGCGGCTCAAAGATGTGATGAGCAGGCTGATGCAGAGGGATCAGAGCGCCGGGGCCATGCAGGAGCTCTACATACTGCGCAAGTGAGGGGGCGGGCAGACAGGCGACCGGGAGAAATTCTGAGGGCCGTTTTGCTTATGAGCAAGCTCGGCGGCATTCCCTGCGCCAGCACCAATCTCAACCTGGCTGCTGGCTACCTTCTGAATGCCCCGACCCAGCCAACCAATTAACCTGTTAAACTTCTCAAACCGCTCCATGCAGGGAGTACCCCGCCTTTGTGGAGCGCTACATCGCCACCACCTCCGACATGTTCAGGCAGTTCATTGACTCAGGGCTGGCAGCTCTGGAGGCACAGGAGGCGGAAGGCGGCACCACCACAGCCACCGCAGCGGCGGCGCCGCCAGCGCGCCGCAATCCGGCGGTGGCGCCGC
>JAAMXP010000051.1:11361-23663 GCA_019693395.1 Ettlia oleoabundans
GGGTGTCAAATCCATAACTACGAAATGAACTGATCCAGTGTGGCAAAACCACATCCGGTCTCTGTACAACACTACCAGAAAGCGGGGCGCACAGGGGCATGTAATCAAGGCTGGGTAAGGCCGCCCGTGCCGCCAGGTGCCCCGTGCCACCGCTTTGGCCAGTTCCACCCTGACCACCACCGCCGGCACTGGCACCTGCACCGGCAACAGAGCCAATGCTGCCAGCACTACTCTGGCCACCAGCAGCCGCGCCCTGGCCAGCAGCCGCTCCACCCTGGCCACCACTACCACCAGCAGCAGCGCCCGCACCCGCACCCGCACCCATGCCAGCCTGGCCCTGGCCACCGCCGTCAGCACCGTGCGCAGTGGTGCCGCCCCAGCACCAGCGTCGACCTGGGTGGTCTGCACACCACCAGTACCCGCGGAAGTGGCGCCAGCCCCCGTGCCAGTGCCGGCCTATGTACCGCCTTCCACCTACGCAAGTAATACGCACACATCGTCACACTCCAGCACACAGCACTCCACACCAACGTGCTGGGCATCAGAGCGTGATCACACCCATTGATAGCATGTTGAAGGGCAGTTGATTGCTGCAGCTTCAGCACTGGCATGCTTGCACAAGAGGCACCTCTACAGGCCCAGCATGCCCCGGTAACAACTCAAGACTTGCCTGCACGTTGGCTGAGGCAAAAGCCTGTGCCACAGCAACTGCTTCAGCCTGAACCACGTCGATGAAGCACAAGGGCAGCAGTGGGGGGCTGACAGATGCCATGGCAGAGGCAAAGGCTTGGGCAAAATTGGTGCCCGCACCAGCAGTTGCGGAGGCCGCTGCATGGAGGTGTGGAGACGGAAGGGGAAATCAATTAATTTTGTTGATCCAGGACTGTTGCATGAAGTAGTATGCTCATGGACCAGCCAGCAGAACGGATGCTGTCCAATACCTCAGCGATGTAATCACGTGCTTTTGAAGCGAAACTTCCGGCCCGCCTATTGTGCACTCACTTGCCACAGCGTGGGCAGCCACCTCGCAGCAGTTGGGCCAGGCCTGCACCACCGCCCTCGCAGCCGCAGCCGCCACAGTGCTGGTGCCGCCGCCGGCTTCAGCTTCAGCCACCGCGAAAGCGATGACCTGGCCAGCGGCTCGAGGGTTGGTGCAGATGGCGTCGGCCAGCGCCTGCAATACTGGGGTATGGTTTGGGTGGGGGTTGGGGTTGGGGTGGGTGGGTGAGGGGCGGCGGTCAGATTGTAGGCAGCAGCGAGGATTGTAAACAAGGGATGCAGCATGGCTGGCTTGAGCAAGTGCCAACCGCCTAATGAGCAGTACATCTCGGAATATTTTAATAGCAGGAGCAAGCTTTAATGACTACCTGTGCCCAGCGAAGACATCAGCAGGGCAATGTGTCTGGTGTCCCAGCAAAAAACACACCAACATTTACTGACTGGCAAGCTTCCAGCAGCACTCACTGCGGTGAAGGCATTGATGACGATGGATGAAGCGCTGGCCTGCGACACCACATTCACCACGGCCTCAGCCTCCTGAGCTTGGGCAATCGCGGAGGCAATGGCAGATGCAGAGGCTTCGGCTCCTGCACGAAATGGAACAGAGTGGGTGCCTTGCTGGATAGTACCGTGTGCCAGCGCTCTGGCCAAAAACCACACCTGGCATCGCCCAACTTAGCAATGGGTCATGATTCCATTCCACTCACCGGCGCTGCTGACTGCAGACGCGAAAGCCTGAGCATCAGCCGAGGCAATCGCACTGGAAACAACTCCCTCGGCGCTGGCGGCAGCACCGCTGCATGTGCCAGTGGCAGTGTCGCCTGTGGTGGCCAGCTCTGTCACAGGAGCAAGCTGCAACAGGCGGCGCACTGCAGGAAGCAGCCCCAAAGCCCATGCTAGGGTAGTTGGGGTGCAGCAGCCGCCGAGAAGCTGTAGTAGGTGAAATCTCGGCTGCCTTGGACTTCAAGGATTGACCTTGGACTGCAGTCTGTCGGACACACAAGCCAGCAGCTAAAGGGGAAACGGGAAGGCAGCCACAGCGTGCTCACCATCAATATCACCATAAGACGGGCTTGCCGCACAGAGCAGTACCAGCCAGGCAACAATCACATGAAACATGGCCGGTTTGTTCAAAGAACAACCAGGACGAGATAGGAGTGCGCCCTTGCTTGCGTTGCTTTCCACCCCTGAATCCATGATGTTCGGAAGCACATCTGCTGGCTGCGGCATTTATAGCTCCCTGAAAACATTGATATCTCACCACAAGACACGCAACTTGAAAGCCAGACAACAGGTTGTGGTAAATAATGCAGCTAACTGGCTGGCTGCTGGTGCTACAGCGAGGCTTGACCGCCCGCCAGTTCTCCGACTGCGCTGAAGCCATGCCCCCATACAATGGACCCACACTGCAGGCTATCTGTGAGTGTTGCTTTCCGCATCAACCAATGAAGGCCTGGGATACCCGCCTAGTCCCAGCGCTGGCATTAGTGCGGGCCCAAGCTGCAAGCAAGCAAGCCCAGTTCACATGCTACTGCCTGCCACACAAGCTGTACCATGCTCCTCCATGCTCTGGGCATACACTCAACTTGTCGTTGAGTAATGTGCAGCAGTCACAAACACTCTGTCTGAAGGGTGCAAAGCCTGGCTGCACAAGCGGGTGCGGAAGTGGCACACAACAGGCCAATTGCCGATGTGGTGCACTTCTATGCGCAAGTCCAGCAGCGCCCTGGCAATGCACAGATCCCTTTCAGGTAGCACCAGACGCCAGGATCGGCAGCCAGCATCGCCAGAAAGCGGCCCACCGTGACTTTACACTGCCGCAAACACGGCCGCCTGAGGCAGGGCGGTGGCGGCGGTGCCCTACCACCAGCACCTCAAGCGGCAGCGCCCGACAAGGGCGCCTTAAGGACGCTGATTAATTGCGTGGAACAAGTTACAGCAGCCCGCCGGGCCGACAGTTGATGCCCAAGCCTCACAGCGATTCGCATTGGTTGCTGCCAGTGGCACTCAACAGCAGCTGAAGCCACGGAAGGGCTGGGTAAATGCGACTGGGAACAAACACCTGGGGCGCAGGCCCACCGCCGCACATGTAGGTGTGGACGCCTGGCTGGCGGCAGATGGCAGACCTGGGAGACGCAACTCCTTCACCCACATAGTGCAAGGTGCCCTGCTCACCGAGCGACACTTGCATGTGCTTTGCTGCAGAGGTGCACCGTCCTATGGGCTATGGACCAAAATCTACGCTGCCCTCGGTAAAGGGCGACAGTCAGCCTTGCTGCACATGCCCAGCGCCAGGTCAACAGTCCACACGAGCGGCTCCCTATAGAGATGATTTGTGCCTCATAGGTGCTTACTTAACGCTATTAACTGCCTAGACATACTGCAATCATCGCTTAATCTATTGCTGAATAAATGCTATCGAAGGGGGAACCAAGGTAGAAACGTACTGAAAGGTCAAAGGCAGGAACCACAGTAAAATAGTGCAGTGCATCAGGGAATATTGTATGACTCTCTGCCGGAACCTTTGGAATCATCGGAATTCAAGCAGCACGCCAATTCACAGACTGGTGGTACAACACGTAGACTGAACAGACTACCCATCCCGTGTTAATGCTCATGGGGAGGCCAGCAAGGCGGCAGCTGCACCCGCCGACATGGGCGGCATCCGCGCCCTGGATTTGGATGGAGGAGGGGCCAGCGATGCCTCCAGGCCCAGCTGCCCCACTGGTTCCAAATGCCACTCACAGACACCAGCAGTTGGGCTGGAGGCGGCCCACCCCTCTGCCAGCAGCTCACAGTGAGGCGTAGCTTGGGCAGCCTGGAAGGGGACAGCTGCTGCAGGTGGGACTGCCTGCGTACTGCTGAGAAGCCTCATGGCGTCAGTGCTCGGCAGCTCCATTAAATCAGCTGGATCCTCAGGCTGACCTGGCTGCATCGACGCCAGCAAGTTATCAGCCACGTCTGTCAGCTCAAAGCGGCGCTTCTGGCGCAGGCGAAGCAACAACTGAGCCTTCTGCTCGCCATCCCTGACAGCTGGAGTGGGGTCAGCGGCCGCACAGTTGTGACTTGCCATAGACGCCGTTGTTTCAGCCACATTGGCCGCAGCCAGAGTGGTAGTCTTCTGCAGCTGCAATGCTACAGGCTGCTGCGCCAGATGCTGGTGGGAGTCCTCCTCCCATTTCTGCGGCCACAGCAGCACCCTGTCTGATGGCTTGATTGGTAGGGGATGCAGCAAAGGTGTGTAGCTGCGGTAGCTGCCCACAGCCGTATCCGCCCCTGAGGCTGCCAATGCGCCGGCCGGCGCAGTAATTAACAGAAGTTGATGAGGCGGCAGCCTCAGCTGCAGCAGGTTGTGAACAGAGTTCCCAGGAGCGGTTGTTGGCATGGGCAGCCCAAGCTCAGCAGCCAGGTCAGAGGCCGCTGCCGCCGCTGCTGCCGACATTGCCAGCGCTGTCACACTGGGGGCACCCGTGGCTGCCAGTGCTGCGTTTTTGGCTGCAGCAGCAACAGTGGGCTTGCAGTCTGCACTAGGGTGGGAGGCCTGGGGAGATGGAGCCAGGAAAGCTGCCTGTCCAAGCGCTGCCTGCGCAGGCATATAACGGAGCACAAGGTTCATGCAATGTAGTGGGACAGCAGGTTGCTTATAATACTCCCATAACCAGAGAGCCAAGGCTGAAACCACGTGAAGAACAGGGCGAAGCGTCTGCTGCTGCCCACAGCCGCTGTCCCTGACTTGCCTGCGCCACGGCAACCTCTGGCACACAGCCAGATGATGGTAGACCTGCGGCCTCCACTTTGGCACCCAAGGTGTGCGATGGCAGCTGAGTGGGACTGGCTGCAGCTGCGGGCTCTCCCACCTGCACCCAAGTGGATTTTGAACAGGCCCCGGTGAGGTCAAAAATATGTTAAAGCCTCAGATAGAAGCACAAAATAGTTGATGTAGTTGAGTGAGAGGGAAAATGGATACTGCGTGAGGGGGGCAGTGTGGGAGCCAGTTGGGTGCAGCGAGCCAAGCGCACTTGAGCACGCACCTGGAGATTTGCCAGTAGTTGCTGCAGGCGCAAGTTCTCGTCCTCCAGCTCAGCTACCCTCTCCTCCAAAATTGCTATGCGGTCAAGACGCCGCTGCCTGCATGCACATTGCAAATTAGGTGAAATTTGACTCGTTCGCTTCAGCCAGCTGCCGCAAGGGGGTGTGCATGACAACTCAACTTCTTCTTGCTGACGATATACGAAGGTAATGCCAAACACACCTAGAGGCTGCCGCTGTCTCGCGATTGCGCTCTTTGCGCCGCTGCTGCTTTTCCACCTCCTCGTCCTCGCTTGGAAGGGGTCCAGGATCCAGCTTGGGGGCATTGTGGCGGCTGGTGCGCTTGGAAGCGCGCCTGGCAGTCCGGTTAGAAGCAGTTGCGCCAGCCGCCACAACACCAGGTGCCCCTGCAGCCGGCAGACTTAGCTGTCGGGCAATGCCTAGGGCTCCATCGTGCTGATACCGTGGCGGTAGCGGCGGCAGGGACTGACTGCCAAGGCTCGTCTGGCTGATTAGAGCGCTGCCTGGTAGTGGTGGTGGGGGCTGCATGGCGCCTTCCTCCTGCTGCAGGACTCCCCAAAGCTCGCCCTGCGCTCTGCAGGCCGAGCGGTCGTGTTCGACTTCTCAGCGCCTGCAAGTCGGAGGTGTTTAGGCCCTCGGTAATGTGACGTCGTGACCTTCTGCTGCACCTACGTGAGCTGCTGAACTAGCAAGGCCGATGGAGACACCAGAGCTGCTGTGCGGGTAGCCAAGGTTAAATTCGAACGCAGTACAGCAGTCGTTGTGTTGCAGCCCTAGAACATGATGTGGCTTGGAACACACAGGACAGGTAGCGCAGATGTACTAAATGGACCACTGAGTTGGCATGTGCCTAAGTGGCGCCGCCTGCAGGCGGCCGCCTGCACAGGCACGCCTGCAGGCGGCCGTTCAGGGTTGCTCTGCACCCGCTGTCAATCAATTCCTTACGACTGCGTCCCCATTGTTGGTCATAGCCTCGACACAGCAACCTCAAAACCTTTGACGCTTGCACACTGCAACCACTGCGTCTAGCCAGTGCAGTTACAATAGCGGAGGCACCGTGTGGATACAATCAGGCACATCACAATGGATTGAAGCAGCGGACAAAAGAAGAGGGAGCAGGAAATGTGGTGCAGCAGGGCAGAAGGAAGCAAATGCAAGACATACTCTAGTTCCAATGCTGTGCCCAACAGGCTGGCTTGCAAGGGTACGCATCATCTGCAGCAGTAGGACAGAAGGAAAGCAAATGCCGATGCATAGGTAAGCATAATTGTTGCAGTGTTCTAGGGAAATATGTTATGTTACCACATGACAATAACCACATGCATGTTCTAGCCAAGCAGAGGCAGAGCAGGTGCTCCCTGGAAGGGGTCGCCAGAGGCAGCGCCCCCGCGGCACGGCTGTATGCTGCGCGGCGCAGCCGGCTCCGGGGGCGCGGGTGAGCATTGATTGATTAACCAGCGGCCTGTGGACTCGGCGGGCGGCGGGCCGGGTGCTTAAGCCTTCCCTGAGGGGCAAGCAAGCGAGGTGGCAGGCGCCAGGCAGGCCAGTGCGGTAAGGCCTGTGGCAGCTGCCGCCTGCTGCCGTTTATGTGCACAAGGGCACAGCAGGGGCGGGGCATGGGAGCCTTAAGCAAGGCTGGCTCAGCTGCTAGGCATCAGCCAGGCTGGCCAACAGACCAAGCACCGTAACCCAGAAGGGACAGGCTTACTTGCGCCATGGATTGTGGGTGCAGGCGGTCAGCAAACGTGCCATACCAAGCCAGTTGGGCCGGGCCGCCGCCGGTGGTGCCACATGTTGTTGCATCTATCAATGCCCACCCACTTGCGCGGCAACAGGTGTACAAAAGCATGGGTGCTGCCGCTGCAGCAGCAAGGCGGGCAGGCATGGTGTTTCGCTCCCTGGCTCCTGACACAAGCCCCCAACCCCCGGCCCGCTGCCACTGGCCAGCCAATGCTCGGCGCAGCACTGCTGCCGGCCTCCCTCACCTTGTTGTTACATAAATGAAAAATGTGGGGTGAGGCCCTGCCCCTCATCACATTATGGAGTAGCGGCCTGCGGCAGGCGTCTCGCGCCGCATTGCCTTCTCCGTTGTTTCCTCTAGGATGCGCTTGATCTCCTGCTTGGCCCGGCGCACGATGTCGGCAGTGGGGCCTGCACAACACAAGACACACACTTAGCAGGACAGGAGGTAAGTGAGCTGCACAAAACAATACAGCGAACTGGAAATGGGTGGAAGGGCATATACGCACGAGCTTTTGTGAAATGAGCCACATGGTTCAGTTTTGAGCACAGCCACTCATGAATGCAAGTTAGATTCTGACCCGCCTCAAACCTCAACTCCCTTCGCCATCCACCCACCAACCAACAGGCAACCCAGTCGTATCCAGTCACACACCTGCTATGTGAAGGTAGAGCTTGCGCTCGTCATTTGGTCCCGGCGCTGTGCCCAGCTTGTAGTACTTGCCCTTCACCACCAAGGCAGCACCCAGCTCCGCAATGTCCCGGATCGTCTCGCGATGTGTGACCTGCACAAAATTGCGCAGACGCAAGTTCAAGGACGAAAAGGATGGCATTGGCCTCAAAACGCGGGGACAGGATGGCCAAACCATGACAGGAGCTGAGGAGGGTAAGCGGCAGCCAGGTACACGAGCAGGCTGCTCAAGGTGCTGCAGGTTCTCTCAACATTTGAACAAGAGATGTGCGAGGGGCGCCTGCTCACCTTCCAGCGTGCATGCTGTGGGAAGTCATTGATCTCAAGGTCCGTCTCAAAGTGCTTGGTGGGTGCCTGCTGCCCCTGTTGTGCCGCGCCGCCTGCCCCCGCAGCGGCTGCCCCAGGCACTGAGCCCAGCTGCATCTGCGTGCCGCCGGGCGGCAGCATCTGTGCCGCCAGCGAGGCAGGCAGCTGTCCAATGCCGCCAGGTGGGAGCATCTGTGCTGCAAGTGACGCCGGCAGTTGAGGCACGGAGCCAGGCGCCAGAATGTTTGGCATGCCAGGCACTACCGGGGCCTGCGGCTGCTGCGTCACTGCTGGCATGTTTGGCAAAACAGGTGCCACGGGCTGCTGAGGCATGTAGACAGACGGTGGAATGCCGGCCTCCTTTGCTAGCCGCCGCGCTGCTGCCTGGGCTGCCGCCAGTATGGGGTTCTCTGGCGGCGGCGGGCTGCCAGGTGGTGGTGGCGGCATCTGTGGCTGCCATGTCGCACCCGAGGGGCCTGAAACTGCCACCCCTGTTGGGCCGGGGGCGATACCTGGTGCTGCTGGTGCACCAGAAACTGCTGCTGTTGTGGGAACTGCTGCTCCCGCTGCTAGTTGTGCCGCCGATGTCGCTGGCACTGCCGCTGCCCCGGGCACCGCTCCAGGCAACACTCCCGGAAGCGGCATGCCTGGTCGCCATGTTGCTCCGGCAGCCTGAGCAAGGGCGCCACCCGGTGGAACAAGCGGCGCCGGTGGGGGCCCTTGAGCTGACAGCTTGGCAGCCAGTGCCTGAGCTGCCTTGACGCGCGCTTGCACCTCCGGCGGCATTGCCGCAAGCTGCTCCTCTGTGATCCCAATCTGCTGCAGCGGGTTGACGGCAGGCGCCCCTCCCCCACCCTGCTGCTGCTGTTTGGCCAGTAGCTGCTGCAGCAGCTGCGCCTGCGCCTCAGCAGCAGAGGGTGGCGGGCCGGCGGGCTGTCCGGCGGGGGCAGCTGCCTGCTTGCCGCCCACCACCTCCCGGATCTCCCCGTCATCCTCCGACTCCGACTCATCCGCCTCCTCTCCCTGGGCCTTCAGCGTCTGCTTCACTATAGACTGCAGCAGTAGGGAGCCGAGAAGCAGGAAGGATAGGTTCTCGACCAAAGGTGTGTGACCACCCAGTCATCCCGTGAGACCTACTGCCCTGCATCATCACCTCACCCACCTTTTTGTAAGCCTTGACTGCGCTCTCCTCCGACGCGTCAAACTTGAAGCCGCTGCCGCCAAAGCCGCTGCTGTGCAGCTGCGCCTTGCCCTCCTTGCGCTTCTTGTCAAAGGATTCCGCCATGATCTGCGCAAGGGTGGGTGTGGCCCAGCGTGAAGACAGCGATGCGGGTGAAAAGGGGGAGGGGGGCAGGGTGTATAAGGGGCGGGCAAAACAGTAGGGCGAAGATTCTCATGCAGTTGCGTACAAACGCTGTTATGCAGCACGAGCCCCGTCATGGTGCAGTTCACGACAGTTGAACTTCATAAGGCGACTGTTGCTCCCCACCCTGCAACCAGCCCACCCACCGGCCACAATGGCTCACCCGCCACACAGCCATAGCCAGCCATTACCCTCTGGACAGCCCTGCTGCACTCTACACCCAACAAGGTGCCGTCTTCATGCCTCTACATCCACCCAGCATGCTGCTCTCTGCTCGCTTCACTCACCATGAGGTCCTGAGGGATTGGCACCCCGCTCTCTTTGAGTGCCTTGACCAGGTCTGGGGCATACTGCTCCTCATCGGGGCCTATGAAGGTGATGGCGGTGCCCTTGGCGCCCGCACGTCCCGTGCGTCCCACCCTGCAATTGGTGGGTGCATTGAGCAGGTGAAGAATCATTGACCATAAAGGACTCGAGTATACAACCTGACATAACAATGCACCACCAGGCAGGCTGATTGATGGGGCGGCCGGCAGGGAGGCGCAGGCAAGGTGGTGGTGTCAAAGGTGCAGCAACAACACCATGACACTGCCTGCTCCAGGAATTTCCCACTCAACTACTCCTCATCAACACCAATGTTTGTCCATATGTGCACCAAAGCATTCACCAACAATCTGCTGCCCAGCTACATATCCTCCTGTCGCACGCCCCGACCACGCACCTGTGCACGTAATCTTCATGATGGTTGGGCACATCGTAGTTCACCACCAGTACTAGGTCCTTGACATCAAGACCGCGCGCAGCCACTGCAGAGCACGGGAATGCGGGGAACGGAGGGACATGCAAGGAGTAGTGAGCGCAGGAGAAGGAAATGGGGCTGTACCCAAATTCACATCACACTCTATGCACACAGCTGCAGGCCCAATGCGCTGGCTTGTACTGCAGGCTGTCCAGCTGGCATAACCAACAGGTTTGTAAACAACGCCTCAAACCAGCACCCACCACTGGTTGCCACCAAGATGTTGCAGACGTTGGTCTTGAAGTCCACGATGGTGGACTCACGGTCGCTCTGGTCCTTGCCGCCGTGCAGGCTGCAGGCATCACAAGAAGGGGGTGGGCAGGGTCCAATGGCATGAGGCAAGGGCCATGTGTGCAAACCACAGCAGCAGGCCGGCAGGCACCCTGGCTGCAACTGAGATGCTCAGGCATGCAGCAGTGTGCGAGTGTGTGTAGCGCACAGCTAGGAGCACCAACATGCAATATCTGCAATGCACCCCGGCATCTGCATGCTGTATTCCCGGACATCCCAGCATCTTCACAGTACATCACCTGAGGCAAGGATAGCCGGCACGCAGCAGGTCCCTGAAAAGCGCGTCGCAACGGTCCTGGCTGGACACAAAGATCAGCAGCTTGCCCTTCTCGTACCTGCGCAAACAAGAAGCGGGACGAGACAGAAAGAGCAGGAAGGTGAGAATTAAAAAACGGGGTGCCAAAACACAGAACTTCCTGCTAAGAGCGGGAAGGTGAAATAAGGATGGGGTAGAATACACAGAACGTCGTGATAAAACCGTCAAGTTGAAAGTTATCAGATGGCTTGCACAGGGGCCAGGGCAGGTGAGGTTGGCTGCAATATCAGCAACAGGGCATCACTGGACTCACCACTCCCCCAGTATTTCCAGCAGGCGCAGGAACCTGTCGTCCTCGGGCCGTATCTCCACGTATTGCGTGATGTCCTTGTTCACCACGCTGCGACCGCCGACCTGCAGGGATCAACGATGCGGCTTGTACTGGTGAGGGGAGTTCAGGGTGAGGGAGGAATGCGGGGGCAAAGCAGCACACCTGCCACTGTGCAGTGACTGAAAAGAGCTGCTGATGGTACTGTGTAGGGACGCAGACAGCTGCCGCGCCTACAGTGTACCTAGTCAGAAGACAGCCATTACGAGCAACCCTTGACCGCTGCTTACCTGTATCTCCACTGGGTTGTTCAGCACCTGCCGCGCCAACACCTCAACCTGCGAAAAGGCAGCACGAACAGATGTGAGGCCCACCAAATGTGCCAGGTCAGCAAGCAGCAGCAGCCAACAGCCAAAGGTGATCAAGCAGCCTGTATGACTGCAGCACGGTCATCTACCACTTCATCCTGGCTGTGCTGCCTGCTCTGCCTTCCACCTCTTTCTGCAGGCCTACCCACCACCACCACATTCACCAGCATACGCACCTGTCGAGGGAAGGTAGCTGAGAACATGACAGTCTGGCGGTCGGGCCGTATGTTCTGCACGGCAACGAGAGGAGAAGGGAAGTCGTGAGCTCAGCCGGGCTTTACACCCTGAACTAACCTGAGCCCCGCCCAATCCTTGACTTCCTGTCTTGTCCAAAGGTTAGCAGCAGAGGCATTGCCCCAGCAGCGAGCTATGCAAGTGCAGCTGCAGCATCATGTCTTCTGCTGCTCCACAACTATACCCCGCATCAACAACACCCCACCGTCTCTCCAACACACTATCAACTGCAATCGCCACCCACCCACGCAGCCCACCTGGACAATGCGCATGATCTGCGGCTCAAAGCCCATGTCAAACATGCGATCCGCCTCATCCAGGACTAGGTAGGTGACGCGCCTCAGGTTGGTGATCTTGCCGCCGCTGGTCACTGCACAGCATAGGACAGTGAGCATGGGCACACATGGGTGAAGGCACAAGGGGGCATGGGGGGCATGACAGCCAGGGCTGGGAGTGGGGTGTGGAGCATGGGAGGCAGGGCAGCAATATTAAGGTGAGGATAGGAGTGAGAAGTAAAGCGGGAATGCAAAGAAACTTAAACGCAGATGTTGAGTGAGACACCGTGGCGAAGCAGTCCGGTGCAAATGCCACCATGTACCACCACACAGCACTTAAAATCCAGCATGGTCACGACTGCCTCACAAGTGCCACGTAACCAACAAAGCACCAACCGGTTTCCGCACTCTCGGGTGGTATCCCCAATCCCGCACCTAGGATGTCAATCATGCGGCCAGGCGTGCACACCACAATCTCAGTGCCGCGCTTCAGCTCTGTGATTTGGTTGGCAACGCCGCTCCCACCGTAGACGCACACGCATGCGAGCCCCACCACCTTGGCAAACCGCTTAACCTCCTTGCCAATCTGCGCAACGGGGGGG
>JAAMXP010000051.1:23673-45886 GCA_019693395.1 Ettlia oleoabundans
CAATTGAGGGAGGGAGTTGAGCAGGAGCCAAACGAGGGAACAGGATGGCAGCATGGGAAGTGCATCACAGCGGATGGGTTGTTGGCATAACAGCGTATGAGAAACTATGTGCAAGCCACATTGGCACAGGATTTGTAGTGGCACATCCGGCTAGGCTTTGCCCGGCCAGCACTTTCAACCCCAAGCGCAGACCCCCAGCAGAGCCCTTCAAGCCCAGCCCTAATGCACAGCGCCTTGTGATAAATCTAATCTGATTGCTGCATGCCTGCACCGGCGCCCCCGCGCCCCCCACCCCACCCCCCGGGGCGCACCTGTGTGACCAGCTCTCGAGTGGGTGCCATGCACAGCGCCACAGGTCCGTCCCCTTGCGCCAGCGCCGGCTGGTCCTTGACATGACGCAGCATGGGTAGCACAAAGGCCAGCGTCTTGCCACTGCCCGTCTTGGCGATGCCGATGCAGTCGCGCCCGCTCATTATCACTGCAGCATGAAAGGAGCAGCATGGCAAGCGGAACGGGGCTCAGTGGAGAAGCATGGGCATGCCAGAGTAGAGGACATACACAACGTATTAACCAGCCTTGCACGTTCCAGCAGAAATATAGAGGCACGAGTGCAACGGGGGAGGCACGCCCTCAAAGATGGACGGAGCGGCGCCAGAACGTGTGTTGGGAGAGCACCCTAAAGTATCACCCAGCTAGTGCCATAGCCAGCCCAGCACGCACCTGGAAGTGCCTGTGCCTGGATGGGTAGCGGACAGTCGAAGCCCCCCTTCTTCAGCACCTCGAGTATACGGCTGCTCAGCCCGCACTGCACATGCATCCAACAACCAACAGGGGTGGAGTGGGTGTCGGATCAAATGAAGGATCCTCTCTTCCAGCTCCAATTGCACAGGCTCTCTTCGTCCTGCTGGTGACTGACTGAAGGCCAGTATGCCTGCAAAGCTGCCATAGCTCAAGCTGAAATACATGCGCCCCAATGCCATGCATGCATCCAGCCAGGTAACGCAACTCCCATTCCACCACCCACCCCGGCAGCACGCACCTGGTTCCAGTTCTTCACTGGCTTGGGCACATCTTTGCCCCTCACTTTCACGCCATCCAGCTGTTTGCGGTACTCATCCACCTCGTCAGGGGTCATGCGCGCCAGTTCCGGCACCTCTATGTAAAAATTGCGCCTGGAGTGATGGGGTGAGGGAAGGAGGGCGTGAATGAACAGGGCTTGCTGGAATGTTGGAGGTGCAGCAGGAGGCGTGAGTGCAAAAGGGGCAAAAACACGAAACAGGAGAACACGCCGTGCTGAGTGGGTAGTAGCAGTGGAGCAGCCTGCTTACACAACATACAAAACATTGGACTCGAACAGCGGAGCTTGCTCACACAGCCTACCATGCAATACAACCACCACCACCACCACCACCACCACCTCCACCGCCATGTAGATTCCTCACTGACTCCCATTCTACTAGACATCCTCCTGTACGCGCCCACAGCACTGACCTGAAGGGCGGGTACTGGATCTCGGAGTGGTCCACCGCTGTCAGCTTGTCTCCCTTGGACAGCTTCCCCGCAATCAACTTACGCATCCACTCAGCCTCGTCCTCGCTCTCCTCCTCCTGCTCCTCATCCGAACTATCCACCTCCTCTGTAGCAAACAGGTGGGCAGACGAGCAAACAGGCAGGCAGTCAGCGATGGTGGGGAATGCAAGCAAACAGGAAATAGGCGGCCTGATGCTTGGTATTTGCAGGGCACCAGGCATGCAAGCTTGCCAAGTAAAGCAACGTGATGATACCAACACCCCATCAGGCTCTTCGCCCTGTTTGTGACCAGAGTTGGTCACCACCATGGAAGCCACACATAGCGCACTGCGTTTAGCCAGCCAGGAGGCTGGGCAGCAGCAAGGCAGACGCACCTGACGAGCTGGTGTCGTATCTTGTGCGCCGTCGCGGCCGCGGCGCCTTGCTTGTCGCCTCGCCATTCGTCACTGCTGGTGCCGTCACAGGCGGAGGCGCAGTTGCTTGCGGTGCCGGCTTGCTGCCGGCTTGCTGCTGCGCAGCTGCAGTGGGCTCCGCCGTTGCCTGTGTGCCCACTGCGTCTTGCTGCTGCACTGCCGGCAGCACATTGGACTGCATGAAGGCATCTAGAGGGTCGACCTCGTCATCATCTGCAGCAGCAGCGGGCGCTGCCGTATCCTGCTGTTGAACTGCTGGCAGCACATTGGACTGCATGAAGGCATCTAGAGGGTCGACCTCGTCATCGTCTGCAGCTGCCAGCGGCGCCTGGGCTACAGCAGCGCCACCACCGTCCGCGGCGGCATCCACCATTTCTGCGTCCCCATCATCGTCAGCTCCAGCTGCCCCCTGCTGCCCCTGATCATCCTCATCTGATGACTCATCCTCCAGTGTCCAAGCCTTCTGTTTCTTGGGCGCCCCTGCCTCAGCCTCCTGCTCGACGGCCTTCGCTGCCTCCTCAGCCGCCGCTGCAGCCGCCTCCTCCTTGCGCCGCTGTTCCTGCCAGGCCTGGATGCGTTTCCGCCGCTTCTCCATTTCCGCGTCCAGCTTGGCCTGCTCCGCTTCCCGTTCCCGCCGGCGCTGCTCTTCAGCATCATGCCCTGCAAGGGCTTGCAGGCGAGCCGCCTCAAGGGCTGACAGCGGTGGTGCGCCAGGCTGCATTGCCACCCCAACCACTGGTTGCTGCTGCTGCTCCAGCAGTTGAGACTGCTGCACTGGCTGATTTGCCTGCTCAGGTGCAGGCGCACTAGTGTCACGCCTGCAGGATGAGCATTTCAGGGTACCCAGTCAGCGGATGAGCAAGGTATCACCAGCACTGGCATTCCGCAAGCGCATGAACAACGCAAGGCGCTGCAACAGGTCCCAAGGTTGGCCTAATGGACAGCACCATGGCAAATTCTTTTCGCGCCCCACCTGCTGCGCTTGCGGCTGGCGTCCCGCTCTGAGCTGCGATCACGCTTTTGGTGCCTGTCCCTGCTCCGTGAGTGGGAGCGTGACCGCCGCCGCCGCTCATCCCGCCCACTGCGCCTGCGGTCTTTGGACCTCGACCTGTCCCTGTCCCGACTGCTCTTCCGCTTGTGCTCCCGGTCATCACGCCGAGAGCGCTCGCGTGGGCTGCCCATCAAAGCTCACACCCGAGCTGCCGCCTGGAAATAGGCCACTAACCAATGTGCAACTTGAACGGCGCCCAAACACAAAGGGCAAAGCGCTGGGCAACCCAGCAACACCCGTCTACGAAGGACGATCAAGACTCGCAGCCTTCGGCTGAAGCTGGAAATAATCAGCAGTGCGTACCCGGTCCTTAGCGGGCGAAGGACCTCATTCAGCCGCCGTTTGAGGCGCTTGGCACGACGGCCTGGGTGTCGGTGGCAAGAGGCGAGGCCCGCGTCGGCCAGTGCGGGAGTAAAATGCTTATAGTTTGTGCGACACGATCAAGCGCTCAGGAGTCTGGCCGTTGCTGTCAGGACCCGGGAGGTGACCACAAACTGGTGCGCCTCGACAAGAAAGAGGCCGAATCCTTCCTGTCACAACCTCGTTTCCCTCGGCATTCTCTGTAAAGTGATGCATCATCGTGCAGGCAACTAATTACCCACCTCCAAGGCCGCTGCTGTGCCACCTAAGCTCCTAGTCACCCAGCCTGCACCACGCCGCCGACGCCGCCGACGACACCTCCTCGCCGCCTGCACCTCACTGCATATGGCTGCTACCACGGGAGAACTGCTGGTCACCGTGCACGCGGCCAGTGACCTTCAAGACTGTGAGCAGTTTGGTGAGTCCTGGCTTGGATGTGGAGCACTGAAGCTGAACACGTGGCGGGCACTGTGGCAAGCTTCCGAGATACCCAACAGGAAGCAGAGGCTGCTACCAATAGAGCTGCTCAATTAACGTGCCACGTGCTGTTTTGCAGGTGACCAAGACCCCTACTGTGTGCTGACCTTTGTCGGCGGCCAGCCGGCCACCGCCACCACCAAAACGGCAATGAAGGGTGGCACGGCTCCAGTGTGGGAAGAGACGCTTGCACTGCCCATCACAGCTGACCCAGAGGCCCTGCAAGTCAAAGTCTTCAATCAAAACCGCGCTGCCCCCGATGACTTGGTTGGCTACGGGAGGACACCAGGTGCGTTATTCCACAAGGGACTGAAAATCTTATGCGCTCATGTGCAATGTCAGCTAGCTCTCCATCTGTTGAAGACAGCAGCCATGCCCTTAGGCTGTTGCCGCCAGCACAACTATACCGCTGCCCTGCAGTGTACGATGCACTGAAGAATGGCAGCGACACCCTTGCTGTCCCACTAACGGCACACCCCTCGGGCAAGAAGCAGGGGTTTGTGCACCTCAGCCTCGCCTTCCGCCCCCTTCCAGCAGACAAGGCGGAAGCTGCCGCCAAAGCAGACATGGACAGTGAGACCTGGCTGCTGCATGCAATCAAGTGGCTGCTGAAGTCTAACCATGTCGCATAACAAATGTGTTGAGTGGGCTCCTCCTCAGCTGGCACGCATGCACCCCGCGCTGTTTTGATGCAGGCGAGCCACAGGAGCACGGCCATGATGCAGAGCCCCTGCCTGACGTGCTCGGTGTGCAGCCCACAGCGCTGGAGGCCCAGCAGCCGCCTGCCATGTCAGATATGCGCCCGCTGTCGCCACGGGAGCGGCAGTATGACAGAGTGCACAGGCCAGGTGAGGTCGTCTTTGCCAGGGGAAAGTCCATGCACACCTCAAGCAACTTTGGGCACCGGCAGGGGGATCCCAGCCACTGCGGCCAGGGGTTGGGGATGCCAGCCACTGCAGCCGTCACTGGTTTGTGCGGGTCACCGGGCAGCAAGGCATGGATTGAACCCGTATTGCTGTTTGCTCTGTTCCCAGGTTACATAGTCCCTGGCGCACCGCATGATTGAGGACGCCAACATGCAGGTGGGTTCAAATGTTGCTGTACGACCCCCAACGTGCCCTGTCTATGATACCGTGCACAGTTGCAAATTTTGGTCTTAAACATTGCTGCACTAGCAAACATGGAAAATCTTTGCTTTATGCGAGCTCTCAGATTTAAATACAGCTGGAGAACTGAGACGTTGGATGTTAGATTGCGTTAAGTGGCCAAACGATTGGCATGTGGCTTAGGGAGCGGACGGTTGTGAGCGCAGGTTACTTGCACGTGCAGCGTGTAACAGGGACGAAGGAAGTTGAGGAGGATGGGTACCGCTGCTCAGATGTGCTGTAGAATGTCAGATTGTGAGGGTTTGTAAAACCTCTAGTATCGCTAGCCCCGACGCGTTGATGCGAGGAAGTGGGGGTAAGGAAGGCATCTATCCAGCCGCGTCAGTGCAGCATGGGACAGTGTAGCCATAGGGCGTGTGGTGTGAGGGGTGTTTCAAAAGGGGGCAGATTTCAGCCAGCTCTCGAAGGCAGGCAGAAAAGGGCATGCATGCATCATTTGGCAATCCTGTTTGCGGCGGTGAAGGGAAACAATCTTGCGTAAAGTAGTTGGGAGAACATGACGAAGACGATAAAACCGGATCGACTGCGGTTGGTGGACGGTTGGAAACAAGGATCAAGGCGGAGTATGCGGGATCAAGAGGCTGAGAGAGAGGATGGAAAGGGGGTTGGTGTGGAGGGCCTCGGAAAATCGTGCTTTGTTCATGGAGGAGCAGCGATGCCAAAGACGCTTGGGGAGAGGGAGCAGGGGGCAGTGACACGGCGAGTTGGAAAGGAGGTAGAAAGAAGCGGAGGCACACAACAGGTGATGGCTTGGGATTTATTGGCGGCTGGCGGAACCTGCTTTTGAAAGAGTAGCTTGTTTTAAACGTTGGTGAGCTGGCTGCGTTCTGAACAGCGGCACACAACCCCACGAAGGGAGGGGCGTGGGCCAGGGGTGCCATGAAATTCTGTTAGCAGACGGTGGGACAATGACAGGGAGCCCCAAAACAGTAGGCAGGGGAACAACTCACAGAGGCACTAGACTGGGTAGAATGGCGGAAGTAAGCGCACGCTGCTGTTGCACTGGGCCACCAGCACTAAAGAATGTCCGCAGAGGGAGGGAGGCAGAGCGCAAGTTGTGTTTGGGTTTTACCACTGAAGCTGTCCAAAGGAGCCGTTGCTGTGCTGGCCGCCCACACCTGCATAGCCGCCGGCCCCCATGGCCAAAGGCAGGCCATTGGGCATGTGGTGCAGCGCCATGGCGCCAGTTCCCTGGGGCGTGATGCCTGCAGCAGATGCTGCCTGCAGGCTGGCAAGGGTGCTAGCGTTCAACCCCAGGTTGGCAGCCGCAGCGTGCATAGCAGCCACGGGGGCCTGCCTCCCGGCCTGAAGCCCGCCTGCACCCGTGCCTCCCAGCGGAAGCGCACCGGGAGACGCAGTGGCAGCTGGACCTCCCGCTCCAGTTGCGGTGCGGCTGCGATTCGCGGGGTTCTGAACCATGACATGCAGCAGGCGGTCGCCCATGCTGACGCCGTTCATCGCCTCTTGGGCCTGCCGCGCCGCATCAGCGGCCACGTAATTTACGAATCCAATGCCTGCAGCGAGCAGGCGCAACGGTTCAGAGGAGAGGGAAAGAAAACCCACCGTAGGTGGTGCACACACGCGACAGCGGCTTGCAATGCCAAAAGAGGCCTTAGCCCCAGCTGATGGCTGATAAGCTGTCGCTTTCCTTGGCATGAAGCCATGCAGCCTGCTCACCGTTGCATTTGCCGCTCTGCTCATCAATCAGCACGCGCACGCTTGCAATGCCGCCAAACCTGCGGTCAGGTGGCAAATGGCAGGGAGAGGAGGGCTATGAGGACAGGCAGGGGCGAGTGGGACAACCCTGCGATGCACGCCTGGCAAACGCGTGCCTGCAAATCCAGCTCGATTGCCATTGCACCACCTCTACTCAGACCCGGCGACGATGCGGTGATGTGCACGCCGCCATTACCTTGCAAACTTTTCGTAGAGCCACAGCTTGTCTGCGTCCTCCGGCATGCCCTTGATGTAAATGGACGCACCATTGCCGTTTGATGACTGACCCATCATCGCGTTTTGTTGCTGCAGCATCGCACCGGCGGATGGCGCTAGGACCTGGCTGCCATCTGGAAAGCCCTCCAGGGAGAGCATGGAGGGAAGGTCGCTGGAAAGCTCAGGGCTGCTGCTTACACCGCTGCCAGGCATGTGCAGCTGGCGGCCCGAGCCATTGATGGCCTGCAGCAGTTAAAGTTGGCCACAAACAAGGCTGAAAGGAGGTGCTGAAAATGGCAGGCCTTCATGCGAGCAGGCGCATTGAAGCTAACCCTGGCACGCTGGGCATGCACTCAGTTCATTGGCTGCAATGGCATACAGGCTGGAGGTGCAGGTGGCAATCCAGGCCTGGCAATAGGCAGTGGCACAAAGCATCCCTAGCCAGCATGCCTCCACGGTCTCAGGCGTCGCTCACCAGGCCTAGCAGCTGCTGCTGTAGCTGGGCAGCCAACAAGTTGCCGCCCCCAAACAGGCCAGCCCCTGCAGCCACCGCCTGCTTTTGTAGCAACCTCTCCTTGCGTGCCTGCTTTGCCGCTTTTTCCGCTGCAAGGTGTGCCAGAATGGAGAGAGAAGAGTGAGGGTGACGGCTGTGACAGACATTCACGCCCTCCTATTGGAGTGTTACGCTCTAATATTTGCTTCATATGTCTGGCAAACAACTGCAACAACGGCGCCTGCATGGCTGCTTCCCCACGCGTGTGCGCAACAATAGTAGGTTGCACAACGGCTGCCTGCTGAGTTGTTTTGCGTGCCTGCAGAAAACCCCCTTTTCAAACGCTGGGGCCCTTCCCTCGCTCCTTGGCTGCTGCTCCCCTCACCTGGGCTGTCAGCGTAGCGGACCAACAGCGGCTGAGAGGCACCGCGTGGGAAGCTGCCGTTGAGTGCTTGTATGGCTGCCATTGCCTGCTCGATATTCTGCATCTGCACCAGCGCGCCACTTCCCTTGTACAGCTCTGTGCTGGGGAACCTGAAGGGCCAGCAGAAGGTGGAGGCCAGGAGCGGGGCAACGACAGAGGCGTGAACGATAGCATAGGGCCGCGGTGCAGTAAGACCAAGCAGTGGCGCAAGCCTGGCAGGCAGGAGGCAGGCTAAGGCAGCACAGAGCGTTGTTGCAGACGCAAGCACAGCTCAGCTCACAGCCTGATCTCCAGCACGGTGCCAAAGGGCAGGAACATGTCCCCCACATCCTGCCGGGAAAAGGTGGCCGGCAGGTTGCGGCAGTAACTGCACAGCAGTGATTGTTGCGGACCCAAGAAAGCGAGCAGCCGGTTGAGACTCAGAATGCAAAGGAAGCAGTTGCGGGGATGGCAGTGCGAGCGATCAACCGACAGTCATGCGCAGCACCGGAAAATAGCTATCAACGTCTGAACAGCAAGCTTGCATTGGTTTCTGGCGGCAGCTGGAGGTTGATGACAAATGAAGAACAGGTTGCTGCCAGTAGGGCTGCCTGCCGCAGGACTCACCACCACTCTGAGGGCTGCCGGCCAGACTCCACTCGTGGCTGCACATCCGCATCTGCAAACTTGACCACCAGCTGACTTCCACTGATAGTAGCACCGTTTAATGCCTGGATCGCTCCGGATGCCTGCAACGGATGCTGAGACACAAGCGTGAGCAACACTTGAATTGCCGGAGTGTGAAATGGGAGGACAACGCAAGAATACAACAGGGCTGGCGCGGCAACTGGTTCAGCTGCACAGCCGCAGCACAACCACGTGACAGTGACAGCTGCTGCAAGAAGCATCAGGTATGGGTGGGTTCTGTGCGGCTATACGGGCCAGCTGCCTTCCCGTTGCGTAGTTCCAGCAGCAAGGTGCGACATGGTCCCGCACACCCACTGAGCTGGGCTGGCGTTGTTGCTGGGGCCGCCCACTTGCACAGATTGATGCAGCGGGCATGCTAGGCTGCTCGTCTTCTGCCCCTGCTGTGCATGGAGCACTAGATCGGCCACCTCATGCATGGGAGCTGGGGGGGAGGGCCCTTGCGCAGCAGCGCGGCAGCTCCCAGCCCGCCGGCAGCTACCGCCCGGCTGACTGCCCTAGCCTCTCCCCCTGCCCGCGCTGCCCCGCCTAGGCGTTACGGATGGAAGGCGAGAGGCGGAGGGCCCCTCAGAGGCCTTAACACCCCCGCAACCCGGCCGAGTGCGGGATATGCGCGCGGCGCGCAGCCAGCCACAGGCTGTGCTTCCAGCTGCTATGCTGCTGCTGCAGGCCCGCAAATCACCTGTGAAGGCTCCGCAAGCTTTACAAAGGCGTGTGCGGCCTGCTGTTGCCCTGGTTGGTCGCCGCCGGGCACCATCCGCAGGCTGACGATCTCCCCATGGGCACCAAACAGCGATATGAGATCGCTTTCCTGAAATTCTGGAGGGTAGCCTCTGCAATACAGGTTAGAGTGCTGCTGAGACTCCCGAAAGGTTGCCATACTGCATTATATACACTGCAGGGCCGACAAATCGTGGACTAATGGGGACCCTTTGCCCCTTTGTGTTCATACCCTCGATGTTTCACCAATGCCTGAACCTAATCACCGCGCGCTTTCCACACCACTGAATGCTGAGCATGACGTGTTTCTACCTCCCGGTGATGAATCGCTACCGTGCGATAGTGCGGGTCACGTTGACTGCTACTGGCACCATCATCAATTCTTGAAGGATCATGGGCTCGTGTGCATGTGCTGTTCGCAGCTGCACAACCCTGGGCAGCTGCCTGCATCCGCCACCTAACTTGACTCCACCCACCAGAGCCGCTTCACCTTTTGTACAGTGTAAAACGGACAACACAGAGGCTTCAACTGCTACAAACGCGTCACAACAGAACAAAGCTTAATTCAAGAGTGTTGCTGACATGAAGCACATGGCAGCGTTGCTCCTGCTCCTGGGCAAGCACTTCACTCAGCCGCCAACCACCACTGCCACCACGGCGGTGATGTCATCTTGCTTGCCACCGGAGTCAGAGAGCAGCAGCCCGCCACCCTCCGCCTCCGCTGCACGCCGTTGGCGCTCCACAGCGAAGGGTGAACGGAAATCAGGGTCGATGGACTGGCGGTAGGCTGCCTGGGCCACCAGTTGGGCCAGCTGCTCAGCCATGCTCACGGCAGTGGTGCCACCCTGCCGAGACCAAGGGGCACAAGTGGGGTGGGCAGGCAGGCAGACAGATATGCTGGTGAGGGGCAGGTCATAAGGCACAGTACAGCACGCTGGCCCCGCCGCATGCATGCATACAAGGGCTGCCTTCGCCTGCTGAAGCCAGGTAGGCATGCACACCTTGATGATCAAGACAATGGCTGGTGTGCACAAACAGACAACAGACTTTGCAGCTGCACTAATCGGAGATCCTTCCAAAGCAAGCTAGTTGAGGAAATGGAAGCCAGGCGTTGCCTTCATCCTACTCCAAGCCACCCCAGCCAAGCATCGCTAAGCTCAAACCGCAAAACAGAGCGAACGCTGCAGCACTTGCCTGCTGCTGCTGCTGCTGCTCCACCACCACCGCCACTGCCTCCAGCACCTGCTCGTCCCAGAGGTTGTCCCATAGCCCGTCACTGCCTGCCACAACGACATCCCCAGGTGCCACCTCCACCTCGTGCACGTCGGCGTCGGCAGGGCGGCTGCCGCAATCATAAAAATCCGGGCAGCTCAGCTGCAGCGGCATGTTCCACTGGTGCTCCAGGATCTGCAGATGGCAGCACGGAGAATGGGAGGGGGCATGTTTATTGCAGCTCAGGTGCATCAGCTAGCGCAGGTGGCAAGAGTTGGACCAGGCCATGCATATGATGAACGCAGGCGAAGGCGCTAGGTGCGCTGAGGGGCCAAACGCAGGGTGCATGTGGAAAGTGGCGGCATGACAGCAAAATGCAGCTCCGAGCAAAACGCTGCCGGAGGGTATACAGCACTTGATGCAGCAAACAACAGCCCCCAGCACTGCACCTCCACACATGCATCGTGCTCTGCTTGCTCTCACCCGAGTTGCAAACACTATACGGCCGTCTCGCACCACCTTGAGCTCGCAATCCCCCAGGTGCGCCACGCTAAGGCGGCCACCAGGCAGCATGCAGCCCAGAATGGCTGTGCTGCTGCCGGGCTCTTCCGTGCGGCGGTATGCCTCCTCCAGCAGCTTCAGGGATACAGGTGTACCGCCTAGCTCCCTTGCCGCTGCCGCCTCTGCCTCCAGTGCTGCAGCGGCAGCAGCCACTCCCTGCCGCTGCCTCTCCTCCTCCCGCTCAGCAAGCACCTCATGGCAGGCTGCCATGAAGCGGCGGGGGTAGAGCGAAGGATCCACTCCCTCGGCCGCCCACCCGCCCACGCCATCTGCCACACCAATGGCACCCAAGCCGTAGCTGCTGAGGAGGAAAGCATCCTCCCCACCTGTAGCTGCCTTGGCAACGTGCGGGATGCTGATCCCTGCAGCCGCTAGCCGAAGCTGGCCAGGCACGCCGGCTGCCAACGCAGTACCCGACAACGGCGGCGAAGAAGCACGCACACGCTGGCTGGCTATGTCAGGGGGTGCTGCGGCGTCCTGGCTGCGTTGGGGCGAAGGTGACGAAAGGACTGCGACCCCCTGCTTTTTCTGCTCCTTACCCTCCTCACCATCCATGTCTAACAGCACAGCGATGTTCTGCTCCACATCCCTCATGCGCAGCCTCAGCGCTTCCTGCTGCTCCACCTGTCGCAAGAGCTGGCGCTGCGTGGTGAGGTTGAAGAGCAGCGAGCGAAGCGTGCGGCGCTCGCGCTCAGCAGCACCTGCTGTCACCAGCTCAAACAGGCGCCACTGAAGGTCGGTGTATGCGTGCTCAGCTGCCATCACGCCCTCCTCGGCGCCCTTCTGACCCTGCAGGCCAGCATGACAGGCAGGCAAGAAGAGCGGGGGACACAGGAGGAGTCAGGGCAGTAGAACGTTGCGGTCCACGGGCTGCCAGGCGCAGGCTGACACAGCAAATATGGGAGGCATGGCTGGAATGGGCCTTGCGGCAGTGCCGCAACATTGTCCCAATACGAAAGATCGTAGGTTTTTTCAGGATTCTGTGCCGCAATGACCCCCACAAAAGTGCCAGTGGAGGTGTCATTGCCCAGACAAAGGAATATTAGTCCCACAAAAGTGCCAGTGGAGGTGTCATTGCCCAGACAAAGGAATATTAGTAACTTGCTCAACACGATGAATAGGTGTTCATCAAGCTGATAATGCAAGCGCCAACCAGGCCAGATCTGGCGACCCAGTGATGGAAGCAAGGGCCAGGGGTCCCCACCTTGAGCACTGCCAGCCGCTCCTCCACCGTCTCCATCTGCTGCATAACCTCATCCAGCTGCGCTTGACTGGCCTCAGGCAGCAGCTCTGCCAGTTCGGACACCACCTCCTGCAGCTGGAGCTGCATCTGCACCGACACGCAGGCAGGAAAGCAGGTAGGCAGGCAGCGCACTGGCAAGGGGCGAAGCATTGACAGAGCTGGCGGTGTCGCCAGTCGGCTCGCTGTGGTGTTCTCGGACCCTGACTTAGTACAACAATCAAACAACAACCCGATTTGCTGCAGCACCAGAGACAATGGAAGCGGGATATCTGGAAGAAGCCACACACTTGCTGAATGAGCAAGTAGAGCTCTTTGGCCAACTGCTGCAGCTGTTCCAGGGTCATCGTGGCAGTCTCATCCACAGCACCCCCGGTCTCAGCCGCCAGCAACAGCGGTGCCATCGCCCCTGCTGCCGCCTCTGGGCTAGAGCCAATTGAGACAGCTAGGTGCTGCCCTGCCTGCTGCACGGCTGAGGCTGGCGATGGCGGCGAGGATGCCACCCGATCTGCCGCAGCAACTGGTGCAGGAGCGCCGGGTGGGAAGGGAAAAGGGGGATTGAGGATCGGTCGCCTGTAGTTTGACCAAGCCAGTCTGAGGGCTGCTGCAGCCACCGCCACCATGCTCGCTCCCACAGCCCAAGGCGGCGGCGCCTTCATGATAGAGGGCGGCGGCGGCTGTGGCGGAACGACAGCCGCAGAAACCTGTAAGACGAGTTTCACAAGAATCTAGTTGAATACAGTGTTCTTACGCCCTCAGGCCGTGCAGCAATCAGACATGTAACGCCTGCTCTGCTTCTCTTCTCCGTCGTGAGACAGAGCGGCGCAGACCTGAGCCTCGAGGGCGGTGCTACAATCACTCACCCACCTGATGCTGCTTGGCCTGCGGGACAACTGCCAGCCTCTTTCTGGCCGCTGCATGCGCCCTTGCTGGCCCAGGGTGGTCTCCTAGGGTCACCCTGGCACCTACACCTGCCATTCTGCAGTGCGCGAGGTGATGTTTGAGTGCTGGATATGGCGGGAAACGATTCGCAGTTGCAGTAGACGGGAGCAAAGGTAAAATTAAAGCCAGGGTTCAAATGGCAACTCTGGGCCACGTAAGCTTAGCGCTAGCTAAAGCTTCAGAATGCCGAGATCCGTGAAAAAAGAGAATTTTCCGAAGTGTCTTTATGGTTGTAAATTGCGACGACACGCGGTATATAGCGCCCAGAGGATGCCTTTGGCCCAACTGAGACGCTCGGGAGAGCTGTAGACGGTCTTGAGGTCGAGTCGAGCTTCGTTACCACTTCTTCATGGGTTGTGCGCCTTCCAAGCAGGAGGAGCGCGCTGGTGGCGCCCAGGTGGGGTCAGCGCCATTTCCACCGCCACTTGCGCCCTTTGCCGCCCGACCTGTGCGCCACTGCACCCCTTGGGTCGCTCACCCTTCCTGTTGGTTGGATCAGCTGGGTGGCATGATGTTCCCAGCCGTGCTTCATCGCCGGTGGTAATGGGTATGCATATATGAACAAGCATGCATTTACAGTGGGTCCATTCATGGCTGGCAGGCGCAGGGCGGCATGCCAGCAGCACCCAACCACCTGAAGCTCAACCAGCAGTTAAACGAGCGGGCGCGGCACCCCAGCGCGATACCTGGATCCTTCTTTGAGCGCGAGTGCAATTTCCGGCAGGAGCAGCGCCCTAAAAAGGCAGTGCCGGAGCGACACCAGGGGCCATGCAGGCAAGCGTGTGAAACCGCACTTGCACAGCTCCGCTTGCGTGGCACATGCAATATGTTGACCTCTGAGTTACACCCCAGGGTTATGCACTCAATCTGCGGTTTTGTGGTGCAGGGTGCGAGAGGGCAGCTGGGGGAGCTGGGCTGGCTTTCGCGTGGGTTGGTTAGTCCTTTCGGGCCACAAGCTGCTCTTCTATGCCGCCTCTGGAGGCACAAGCGAAGCTGCAGAGCCCCCTTCCCCAAGCGTCAAGCCTGAGTGCAGCTGGGAGCTGGTGGGTGCACACCTGAAGATGGAGCGAAAGCAAGAGCTTGTGCTCACGCCCCCCGACGGCGGCGCTGCCGTGACGCTGGCCATGCCCGATGAGCAGCAGGCACAGGAGTGGATGGTGGGGCTGTCCGCTGTGCCGGGACTATTCAGGTAGGTTGCCGGCAGACTGGCTGGCTTGCAGGCTAGGTGGTTTATCGACAATCTCTGCAAGCGGATGCAAATCCGCGCAAGGCTAGGAGGGCTCCTGTTCATAGTGCGGCGCATGCTGCTATGTCAATGCTGATTTGCCATTCCTCCTTCGGGGGTTATGCCAACCACCTTGCCTGCCTTCGCTGAGTGCTGACTGGACGTGCAGGCGCGTGACAGATTACTACGAGCTGGGTGCTGCCTGGGGCCATGGCGCAACCTGCATGGTGCAAGAGTGTGTATCCCGCTACAGCGGGCAGCGATACGCGCTGAAGAGCAGGCTGCACAACAGCCGCAACTCGACCGAGGCAATGCACAACGAGCTGCGCATACTACAGATCTGCGCCAAGAAGCCGTGAGTGGGGCAACTTACAATGCACCGCTGCTGCATCGGCACTGATGGCCCTACTGCTGCTTCCGTAATGTGCCTGGCTGTGGAACCTGCCAGGTTGAGTCCTGGTTGACCTGCCATGTCCCTCCTTGCTGCTTGCCGCGTAGCTGCCAGCAATCAGGATGTATCGGCCAACTGCATAAAAGCAATGCTGGACAACTCCACCATGCTTGACTCAGCTGCCCACGTGGCATAGCCGGTTACGAGCTTAACCAATGGCCAACGTGTCTTGCTGCAGGCACCCGGCCATCCCACACTTGTATGATTACTTTTTTGATGAGGACGGCAGCATTGAGCTGGTCATTGATCTGATGGAGGGTGGGTGGCAGCCGGGCCGGGATGGGCTGGTTGCAGGGTGGGCCACAATTGGCTCATCAAGTGGCAGGCCGCTCTCCAGCTGGGCTGCGTACGGGTTGGTGGGTGGTGAATGGGTTGAGTTGTTGTTCGAAGTGTTGAGTAAATGGCAACATCCTAGTGTCGTACGACTGAATGTCCTACATTGCCCCTTCCACCACAACTTGCTTGTGCAGGCGGCGAGCTGTTTGATCACATTGCGGCGGTGCAGCAGCTGCGAGAGCATGACGCCAGAGCCATCTTCAAGCAAGTGAGCAGGGCGGGAGGAACGGCAAGGTGGTAGCAGTGGCCGTCCATACGTCGAGGTCTTGCCTGGCCGTTTCCCTAGCGGCCATCAACAACACATATTGTCATGTACATTAGTGCAGCGAGTCCCACCATGCTGTGACCTGCCTTAGATGCTTGTTTTCAGCAGGCTACATCCAAAGGAGCAGCAGCTGCATGTGATTTAGCATCCATAGGTAAGAAGAAGCTGGGCTGCCTTCGTTGTGATACCGCTGCCCCACTGTTCAGGTGGCAGAGGGCGTGGCGCATCTTCACTCCTTGGGGATTGCTCATCGCGACCTGAAACCGCAGAATCTCATGTATGTATCAGCAGATGAAGGATCGCAGGTAGGAAGACGCGCACCAGAAGGCATTGGAGAAGCAGCCATGTTGGTTGCAATGGCTTGGGTCTGAGCGGCGCTGGCGCTGTGAGAGCAGCCAGTGCAACAGCGGGAGGTATTCTGTCACCACACCTGCTTCTTGCCATGCAGTGTTTCATACTTGCCACCTTCTTACCCTAACCCGGCTGCTAGGGCGACAAGCAGCTTGTAATGTGCCATGGCCCATATGTGCAGGTGAAGATTATGGACTACGACTTGTCCAAGGTCAACTATGCGCCAGACTGGGAGGGATACACCCCCTGCGGCACAATACACTACATGTAGGTACCAGCCGCCTCCTGGTGATTTTACATGGCATCGCAGGCACTGGGCATGTATGCTGTTTGCGGGACTATGGCGCCTCGTACACACCAGGTGCAGAGTTTGCAGACGAGGTGCCCCACTGTCTGTGAGGCAGCAGAGTTGACGGGTGGCAGGGCTGCATGGCCCACTCGGCAGCCCTGGGCTTGCGTTGGCAACGCGTCCTTGCCCATGGCCTGCCTTGCCATTGCTCCTGTGTGCCTGCAGGGCGCCCGAGGTTGTGCAGCACCAGCGCTATTCGCTGGCCATCGATATGTGGAGCCTGGGTGTCATCCTCTATATCCTTTTCACGTGAGTGTTGTCTGTCAAACAACATACACCCAGCGGACGGCAGCATATGTTGCTGCGTCTCCATATCACTAGGTCTGATAGTGCCCGATCCAGGCATGAGTGCTGCATCGGTGGCAGTGTTCCGTTGCCTCATGTCTGCTTGCCATGTGTTGCTGCTGTGCCTGTGGCCACCATGCACTGTTACCCGGGGATAATCCCACGCATCCATTGCTGCCTGCTCCACAGGGGTCACATGCCTTTTGATGGGAAGACCCGGGGGGCCATTGCGCAGGCCATTGAAGCAGGACAGTACCGCATGGATCCAAAGGTGGGCGTATTAAAAAGCATGCTCGCTTCTGGCTGCACGCTGGCTGACTGGCTGGCTGGCTGGAACCTGTCATGCTTGTGAGCTGCCGGACGGATCACCGGTCTTGCTGCTAAGGTTGTACGCTTCCCCTTGGCATGCCGGGTATCCTTCAGGTGTCAGTGCAACAAATCTGCTGGTGACAATTCTTCCCTACTGTGCAGCTGTGGGGAGATGTATCTGAGCAAGCCAAGGATCTCGTACGGGGTTTGCTGCAAAAGGATCCACATCAGCGCCTCACAGCCATGCAGGTGGGCCGCCTGCAGTGTGCTCCATCGCCTTTTGGCCAAAGTGTCTATTTACTGTACCACAACCATTGTTGGATTAGTTGTGCAACATGCATTGTCATGTAGCAACCAGGAACGCTTCAACCCGCTGTTTTGGTTGCTCCTGTGCAGGTGTTGCAGCACCCCTGGCTGACAACTGACCTGGACCCGGCATGCTCTGCTGAGCTTGCAAGCCCGGTGCAGCTCAGGAAAACTTTAAGGTTGGTGCCCCTTTGTGTAGCACCCCTGTGTACATCCCGGCTGTTGAGTTGCTGATGCCACAGGTTCTGGTGTAGCGAGACACCTCTGCATACCCTGGAATGCTCCTGCGCAGCAGGTTTGACTCAGTAGGTTGCCTGTACGTAATGCAAATGTGGTGACTTTGGTCCCATGAATCCTGTTGCAGCAAAACCGAGCGCGGGCGGAAGCTGCTTGCGATTGCTGCGCTAGCCTACTCCGAGGGGGACGTGCAGCAGCCCAGCACTGCAATCAATAACTCTGCAGGGGCAACAAGCGTGGGTGAGTGCTCATGCTGCCGGAGTCCCTATGTTGCTTCCAGGTGTATGCCAGAGGACAGTTGTGGGGAATCATGGAGCATTTCTCACTCCATCAGTGTGAGCCTGTTCCATGTAGCTTACGCCTCTTGCATCATTGTACAGGGCTGCCGAGGCTGGGACGCCTGTCGCAAAACCGACAGCGCTTATCCGCGGCGCTGGAGGCACTAGATTTCGACATGCAGGCTGTTAGGGATCAGGCGGGGCCTGGTATCAGCCGGGAGACAAGCAGGGGCAGAGGGCAGGCAGCCCGCCCACTGTTCAGCTTGGGCACGACAGCAGAAGAGGCGGGGGAGGAGGAGGCTGTGGACCGACTGAGGTCGCAGCTGGAAACCATTGGTACCGCAGCCGGGCTGCAGGACCGTGGCTACCTGCAGTCCCAAGGTGTCCCGCTGCTGCCCACCTCACCGCGGGTCACAGGCCATGCCACGGCGGACAAAAGACTGGCGGGCATGCAGCGGCAGCAGTCATCTGCTTTCCAAAAAGGCTTTGTGTTTGCTGAGCTTGGGGTCCAGGAAGTTGAGGAGCATGACCTCAGCGACTCGGACAGTGTGGTGGGGCGAAAGAATGAAGCAGTGGCATCCTGGCTCCCACCGGATAGCCAGCTGCCCACTGACCAACAACTGCTGCAGACATTGGGCAACCAACAACCATGGCAGCCAGCACCTCCATCAGCGCCGGGTGGGGTTGGCAGCCGACGTGGCCTCAGGCGCGGGCAGTCGGCATACCAGGCAGGGGAGTCAAATCCATTCAAGGCCCTGCCGCGTTCCATTTCCACCAGCCGCCTGGATCGAAAGGATGCCCGCATTCCCCCTGCTCACCGTGAACCCGTGGATCAGGCTATGCAGCAGAAGCAGCAGCGGCTGGATCACATGCGCTCAGCCACACCAACGGCGCAGGAGTGGCAGCAAATGGCGTTGGAGCTGCCGCCTTAGCCGCTATGATTGAGACTGACATTATCTTGCTGTTATTTCTCGACAATTGGTGTAATGGATGGCTATGTATTACATTGTTAAACCTGCAAACTATTTGTATATAGGAGTGAGGCGCTTGCTCCCAAGGTTGCTCCCAACATGCACCCTGTTGTTTTCTCCTAGAGTTGCCACGCGCTAAGGACCTCAGGAGGAAAAATGGCAGGCCGCCCTTGGACCTGTTGTGGTTTGGTATTGCAGTCCTGCTCGCCACAGGCCCGCAGCTCTTCCACTCGGCTAGGGCTGCCTACTGACGCGCCAGGGGCAGTCTTACTCACTTAGCATTGTTTGCGCTGCCAGGCGCCTTTCCAGGTGCCAGACATGGCGAGTTCTCATGGCAGGGCTCTGGCGACAGGTCTGGTGGTGTTTCTGGCTGTCTTGGCAGCAGCAGCGGCGGCGGCGGGACACCAACGGGAGTTACGGCATGATGGTGAGAAGGCACCTTGCCAGCTGATGGAAGGGCACCCCTTTTGAAGTCAATACCTAAATAGTCAGTCGGATAAGGTTGACTGGGGCTGTTGATCGCACATGAGCGTGTTTGCAGGCGGGGCAGGTGGCGCCGCTGCCATCTCGAGTGCGGTCCCCGAGCTGCCTCAGCCCCCAAAGGGTCATGATCAGCAACTGGGCAAGAAGCAGCATGAGGCTCTTGACAAATGGCTGGAGAAGTAAGCTTGCGCTCCAATCGTTCAAGGGGGCTGAGGTGTCCAGAGCTGCCAGGTGCTCTGCTCTGAACTGTTGCAGGAAAATCTTGCCCGCAACCGAAAGGGATCTGTAAAGTATTGCTCCGCAGCGCTGCGCACATCCCAAAGTTAATGGTGCACCTGGCCCTTCTGCCGTTGCAACTGCAGGTTTTTCCGGGAGCAGCAGCCACCCCGCACCCCTGAGGAGCTAGCACCCCCCGACAACATCAGCCTGCTGGACCGCCTGATTGGCAAGATGGGGCATGATGACTGTGGCGTGAACCAGCGGCACCTGTGAGTGTGTGCTGGGAGAAGCAAGCCTTCAGCAGCATGCTGTATGAGTGCCTGAGGCTGGGGCTTGCTGTTGGGAGCAATATGCCGAACAACTGGTCTGCCCAAAGGTGCAGTTGGTTTGACCAGAACAGTCAATCATGCTGCTGGATCATAGTTCTGACACTCTGTGCCCAAACACCCAGGTTATGCACTACCACCTGATCATTTCTTCCGCTCCGTCCCCTCACCCCACCCCCACCCCTTTTCGTTTGCAGCCCCGTCCAACGTGAGTACCTGATGGTGGTGCCAGCTGGTGATGGTTTCAACACATCCAAGTATATGGACAGACCCAAGCTGGCCAACTGGGACATGGGTGGGTGAAGCGGCACCACTCAAAGCATATCTACAGCTGATGCAGGCGCCAGCAGCAAGCCCAGGAGGCCGGCTTCAGCGGACACTTGCAGCCAGCCCTTCTTTGGTGCAGCGTGTAGGGAAGCACAAGGGCTCAATTAACTGTCCTCAGCACCTTGTTTTGCTGGCAGCTTGCCCGTGCCCCACACATTCCTTACTCATCCCCTTAGCAGTGATCCTTTACTACGGCAACCAGCCCGACCAATTCACCTGCCCGCAATGCAAGGCGGTGTATGCCGCCAGCGGCCCCAAGTGGCGCCTGGCCTATCGATTCACGCTGCTGGATGAATGGGAGCAATACCGAAAGCAGTACAAGGCCATTATGCTGCCTGATGACGACCTCACGGTCAGCTACACAGGAGGGCTGTGTGCTGCTGTATATCTGTCTGTATTAGCAATCACTAGCAAGGCTCCGCATCCAACTTGGCATATGCTCCCATTGCTCTTTGGCTGACCATCCGTATTCTGCAGATGGACACGTGCACAGTTAACAAGATTTTCAGCACTGTCATCGCCTACAACCTGCTTATGGCACAGGCAAGTCTGTCTGGCGGCTTACTGGCAAGCCTGTTTTTTCCTGTCATCAGTTGAGATCAAAGAAGCGCACAGCTGCGCAACACCAATCCCTGCCCTAACCGCAATCACCCCTGCAGCCAAGCCTTTGCCCTGTTGCGTGGAGCTACACACCCTGGAAGGCCCTCTATCAAAACCCCACCAGCATCCTGCGCTTCACAAGTGCGCATCGAGCTTTCATCAAGCCAGCTAAGGCACATGCACCCGCCTGTTGTGCAGCATGGCGGCATTGTCAGCAGGAGATTCTGGCCTTCACTCACTGTGCTTCTGTGCCTTGTCATGCAGCATTTGTGGAAATCATGGCACCTGTCTTCCAGTAAGTGTCGCATCGCACAAACCTTCAACCATTGGCGTGGCACTCTGCAATTGAGCGACCTGAAAGGCTGTCAAAACCGAAAACTCTACTGTGTTCCATTGCCCGCCTTCCTGTTCACTTGTGTGCCGGCAGGATGGACTTTTTCGACGGGTTCATCAGGCCCACACTGTACAATGCGCATGTGGGATGGGGTGAGCCTGCACCCTCAACCTTACCTTGAACATGCCCAGCTTGCCATTGTGCACATTTGCGCTGACCAATCCAAATTTTTCATTGATGTGCTATCCACTTTGCAACTGAACAGAATGCCAGGTTTGCCGTTTGCAGGGTTAGATTTCGTCTGGCCATTTACGCTGCGCTACCCACGCGATAAGATTGCTGTCATTGACGAGGTGAACGGTGGTGCAACACAGCAACGAGCCAGCGCAGTGTGTACCGCTCCATACTGCTGTTGCCAACCATAGCTTGGCAAGATTTCCTTAGCAATACGCTGAGCTGCCTTTTCAGGTGTGCATCTACCATCCGGCCAGCACACGCAAGGCCAACAGTGTGTATCGGGCAGAGGCACCCTACTTCAAAAAGGAGGAGGAGACCCGCCGCTTTGCGGAATACGGTGAGTGGTGGGGCTTGCCCTGTAAAAGTTGCGGTAGCCGCTAAAGTGCCTTGCCGGCCTTGAGGGTCGGTAAAGCTCCTGTCCTTCATGACTAGCAGCTGTCGCTTCAGTGTTGCCAAACATGCTAGAAACCATGCTCTGGCTCGCAAAACACCTCCTTATATGCCATATGCTTATCCAGGCTATTTTGATTCCGAGATTGCCAGGCGCGGCTTCTGGTATATGCCAGTTGAGGTGTGGCTCGGCGTGTCGCGGATCATGCCGTGTTCCTGCAACGCACACTTGGGAAGTCGTCCTAGGAAGCACTACTCACAGCGACGCTGCCTGCCCTGTCCCGCAGATATTGGGCATGGTGCCAAAGCCGCAGCCCAAGGAGGGTTATCTGCAGGCATTGAGCAGATCGCTGCAAATTAAGCTGGGACCGTTTTTCCCAGTCCTGCTCTTTGGGCAAACATTGATCATAGGCTCAGGGTGCCTCATCGTCTTGAGCTTGCGGCTGCGGCAGCATAGGCTGCACACCAAGCGTCACAAGCCGCTGAAACCAGCACAGGCGTACCAGAAAGTCTAGACCTGAGGCAGGCTTAGAAAGGTCGCACTGGCACAAAGCCACAACGAGGTTGTTTAATTGCATAGCATCGGTTGATGAAGTTTAAAAGGTTTGTACTCTGCTGTTTTCCTACGATACATTTTTACTCCAGCTCGATTCATAAGCATACTAACTGTAGCATAAGGGTGTGGTGGCAGGTTGGCAGCGGCTGATGTGGTGTCAAGGAAGCACCCAG
>JAAMXP010000054.1:0-12013 GCA_019693395.1 Ettlia oleoabundans
CCCGCTAAGCACGCAACCAGAGCAGCAGCAGTGTACACACATGTGCAGCTGCACACATACCAAGCAACAACAAGCTAGCTGTCCAGTCATCCACATCTTGAGTCGCGATCAAGCACACCCCATCCACCCACCCACCAAGTCCTGCTCCATGTGATGCCAAGATGTTAGCGGTCAAACCACCCTGCCACGTCAACAGCAGCGCCGGGCCAACATCGGTTTGGAATGGCTACGCGCAACCCAAACCCAGTCAGAGCAGCTTGAAAAAATACTTTTGCACGGGTCGCGATCAAGCACACCCCATCCCACCCAACAACACATCACCCGACCAGTAACCCACCCACCCATCCACCCACCCAGCATCTGCCCTTGGTCTTGCTCCATCAGAGCCTCCAGCCAGGCATCCCCATTGGTGAGGGGGTTAGCTACCAGGAAGTTGGAGAGGTACTGGTACTGCGGTACCGGGGGCAGGTCGCCGCCTTCACCGCCGCCGCCTAGCTGCGCCAGTACCACCCTGCTGTGCGTCAGCACCCACGCACAATGGCAGGCGGTTAAAGTATGCATTTGCGTATTTGCGCACAAGAGAAGCCTGAAACACGAAGTGCAGGGTGACAGGTGCCAGCTGCAGCTGTTGCAGCGATGGCGGGAGCAAAGCTAGACCACAGGGTGGTGCAAGCAACCTGCTCAGGATGGCCGCACGGCTGCTGCTGCGCACACTTGTCGCAAGCCCCAGACACAGCTTTTTGGTGGGTATCACTTGCACTGACCCATGCACCTGGAGGCCACCGCCGTGAACAGAGTGCTGAGCACCTCCGCCGCTTTCTTCTCTGGGCGCCGTCCGCCAAACGTGTCACCAGGCACGTGCAGCCGGGCTGTCGCGGATCGGTGCGGTCGCCTACCGCTCGACATCAATCTACCTCGACATTCCGAGTTTGGTTGCGAGTTCAACCTCGAGCAGGAGCGCCAGGGGTGCGCGGCCATGCGAAGAACCCAACTTTTACGAACTGATAGTTAGGGGGATATAGTTAAACCCGATTGCACGCGTTTGGAAGGTACAAGAAGGGGAATTATTGTATGCAGCGGCACGTCTCTGACACCCTGGCAAAGTGCCAACCAACAGCACGCACCATGTCACCAGGCGGCGCTTCTTCCTAAAAGCCTAGCGACCTATTCTTATCGCAATTTATCGAACACATAGCCACAGATTGATTTCCGGGCTGATTTCGCAGCCCTGGACATCGCCACTGCTTCTGCCTGCTTGCCAGGAACGGAATGTCCAAGCATGCTCACGCCTCCAGGCTTGAGCCCAGGCCTCAACGCATCCGCCCCTCAACAACTTTCACGAAAACACGCCTTACCCTCTGTAGTTGTTGTAGTGGGTTGTTATTGCAACGGTTTGTTTCCACAGTTGCACCACAAGTCAGATCGGAAGCACAAGACATCCAGGCACACACCATCACGGCGTAGGGTTGCAACAAAAACAGGGCAGGACAGCCGTACGGCACAAGAAGGCCACAACGGGGAAGGAGGCAGGGAAGAACAGACGGTGGCCAGGCGGGCAAACACGGCTGACATGCATGCACGGCATACACAGGATCTAGATGTTGAGCTCATCGGATGAACAAAGGAGGCAGACAACATAAAATACAGGAGGCACCTGCAACAGGACGCTAAGTGAAGTTTATCAAAGCAATGGGTCCGTTTGTTCGATCAGACCTTCCAGAGAAAACATGGTGATGTGTATGGCTATACGTATGGATATGCGATTCGCAGTCGTGCACGAGAGTACTTCCCAAAGCATGTGTGCCTCGCTTTTTTCATGGGTGGGTGTGCTGTTGGCTGCTGGGCGGCTGGCAGGTGGGCTGGACCAGGGATTGAAGACATGCTTCTGTTCAAAAATTTGCCCACCTGCAACCCCTCAACACCTTGTGAACCCAGTTATTCTCAGATCCACTTCCCCACCGCCGCCATGGCTCCCGCTCCCGTATACAACGACAAGAAGGCCGCCACTTGCAGCGGCCAGCGCTGCGCCCTAAGCCAACGGCTGTCGGTCATCATGGGGGCGATGAGCTCACACAGCACGGTGTAGATGAGGACTCCCGCCGACAGCGAGTCGCAGATGCCGGAGGCCAGCAGCGCGGCGGCGGTGTTGCTGTTGAAGCCCTGACGCACGGCGATGCCTGCGTGTGTGTGGGGGGGGTGGGGGGTGGGGGTGGGCCGCGGCGGCGGGGGCATTGGCAGAGAGGGGATAATTTCACTGCAATGCATGGCCAGCCATCCACACAGGCAGGAAGGCACCACACTGGCAGCAAGGCACCACTGCCTATGCCGGCGGGGTGGTGGCCGAGAAGGCCAGTTCACGGCCCACATCTACAAGCACACACCAAGGTAAAGCGCACCGATGGCTATGCCGGCAGGGGTGGTAGCTGAGAAGGCCAGTCCCATGGCGCAGCTCTCGCAAGCGCCCAGTCCCGAGTCCACGGCGGTGGAGCCAATGGCGAATCCCTCGAAAAACTGCGGGGATTGGAGCGAGAAGCACGGAGGAGATGATCGGGATCGGGGTACCATAAAGAAGGTGAGTTGACACAAACATTGCCCACAGCCAAGCAATGGACCCGACAGCAAGTACAAACCAGCATAGAATCACAAGATCAAGAGGCAAAGTGAGCAGCAAGCCACTGCTGCCAGCTGGATGTCGGCATGAGCTTGGCTGCTAGCCCGCCAGTTGGCAGATAACAGCCGTCCATCTAATGGTAGAAGTGCCGGCAATAGGCAGCACCTCAGTGACCCCCGTTGCGCCCCGATTTGGCACCAGGGCAAACTCCAAACTTGGGGAATATTTCAGGAACAAAAAAAGCAGCAACTGGTTGTGCAGGCGTGGAAGCTGCTCACCTGGTGGAAAGAAAGCGCCACTAGCAGCGTCTTGAAGCTGGTACCGGAAGCGACCCCCAGCGTCAAACCGATCATGACTGCAGGCAGGCGGACAGGCAGGCAGGGGCAGGCAAAGGAAGAGGCCAGGGGACATTTTAGCGAGCAAGCCGGCAGACCAATGCGCGAGCAGAAAAGGGCGGCTGGCTTGATGCAGCACACTTCCGATTTGTGGCGCGCACACACACACACACACACACACACACACACACACACACACACACACACACACACACACACACACACAGCTCCAGCTACATGACTAGTGCACTAATAAGGAAGCCTAGCACACTGAGAGATGCCTACAGGAGGCAATCTGGAGGGACCTGGTGTGTTGTACCACACGCGTTGGGGTTAGAAAGGGGCCAACCTGAGTGAAAGGTATCGTTTGCGTGCCTCAGCCCAATACCCCAACAACGGCTCAACAAAATGAGAAGATACAAACTGCCAACAACTAACAGAACCAGCACCTCAATGTGTCAACCACAAAATGTCCACCGACCCGAATGGAAGATAATACCCGCCTCAGCCACATACCCCACCAATAGTTAATGCAAACCAAACCAAAGCAAATTGCAGTACCCTTGCCACGAGGCATCCACCCACCTGAATGGAAGATGATGCCCGCCTCAGCCATGTATAACCCCAACACTTGTGAGGCCGCCGCAGGGGCTGCAGCCAGCAGCTGCGGCAGGTTATGCCCATGTCGCTGCTGCTGCTGCTGCGGTGGTAACTGCAGGCTCTGCTGCTGCTGCTGCTGCTGCTGCGAATCCTGGCGCGGATGCTGCTGCGGATGCTGCTGCAGAGGTCGCCCCAGCAGCGGGGTGCAGGCATCGGCATGCTGCAGCGCCCACGTGCCTGCGGGGGAGGGGGGNNNNTTTGGGGATCAAAACCACATTTAGGAAAAAAAACTCACATGGGCACGTGGTCGCCAACAGCTTAAATTTGCTGCCGGTGCCAGCAAACCGAAGAGAACAGCGGAGTAGGCTCCTCACCTTCCCCATGACTTCCCCCATCGACCTTCCCTGCCTCAGCTGCTACCCCCACTGCCGCTGCCGCCGCCTCCTCCGCTGCGCCAGGATGCTGCCTCAGCTGGTTTGGATCTTTGGAGGAAAGAGCGGCGATAATGGCAGTAATCCGCGCGTGGCAGCCATCCCCCTCGTAATGGCCGTTGGAAAGAAGCTCCCGCCCCCTCTCCTGCTGCAGCTGCTGCTGGTTGATCTGGTGATCTGGACCATGCCTCGGTTGCTCCAGATCACTCTCACGGCTGCAGTCATTGTGCCGTTGCTGTTCCTGCTGCTGCTGGTGGTGATGGTCATCCATAGCACAGCTCGCTTGTTCCCTACCGAAGCCGCCACTAATGCAGGTGCTATTAAGGTGCTGCTGCTGCTGCCGTTGCTGCGCCGCTTCATGCCGCAAGTGCTGGCCCTGTTGGTTGAACGGCAGGCAGGCAGGCAGGCACAGGAGTGAGGTTGGGGGTGGGGCCTGGGGGTTGGGGTGGGTGGGGTTATCTATCTCTGTGTACTGGAGGGACAGCAGCACAAGATCTGAAGGAGATCTTGGGCAGGATACAAGTTGAGCTTTGCTCTAGAGTGCTGGCCCTGTTGCAGGGCAGCCAACAGTGGCATCAGCCAGCACCCACCATGCACCAATCGGCCACCAGATGCCAACCGTGTTGGCAGCCAGCACCCACCTTGATTATGTAATCCACCAGGTGCATGACCAGCACCGCCAGCGTGACAAACAGGTAGGGCCAGGCGCCGTAGCTTTCCGTCCAGAAGGGCGGCAGGCAGGGACTGCTGAAGCTCTCGGTGGCGGGCAACATCATGTGGATGAAAGCGGTGGAGAGGATGGTGCCAAAACCTGGACCCAACAGAAGACCCATGGTTAGCATAAGCACTGGCAGTTAAGTGGGGACATATTAGACGTATATTGATGTTCAAAACCCGTAAGAATGCGTGGGCATGGTGAGTAGGCAACAGAGAGGAACAGGGGTGAGGCCCGTGCGACGGATTGTGCATGTGCGGCTACGCCCTCGTGCAACACTTGTGGCGCCACCAATGCTACACTTGTCTGTCATGGCGGCAAGCTCTCAAGGACATGGCCAGTTGGGTGCTGCACGACGCTGCGAGCTCATGAGCAAGGTAGGCTGGAGCCTCACCGAAGAAGGTGCCGAGGCGGATAGCTGTTGAGACGGCATGGCTGCTGCTAGAGAGGTGGAGAGCCACGGGGCCGAGCGAGCCAGCTAAAGACACAGCCAGCAAGATAAGCACCGAGGCCAGGTGTAGGGTGAGGTCGTAGCTCTGTAAGGCTGAGCCGCTGCGGCAGGGGTCCTCTGGCTCAGGCGCGGGTGCTGCAGGGCAGCGTACGGCGGCAATGACGGCGAGCAATGGCGTGGCAGGCACTACAAGCGCGTGGCGGCGGCGGCGGCGGGTGGGAGGCGGCAGCTGCCCCCGGCGCCAAGCGAGTGAGCCCGGCGCAAACGAAGACTCGATTGCGAGAGGGAACGCTGGCGGCCGGTCGCAGACGCAAGGGCTGCGTACCGTGCGCGGCTCTGGGCGCCCACTGATGCGAAGCTGCTTCAGCTTCGCCCGCGCGCAACACATGTTCTGCACCGTGTATCCGTGCGTCCACAGCATGCGCCGACAGAAGGAAGCCTCCATAAACTACAACTGTCCGGAGGCCGCCGATCGAAGGCCGAAGCCCGCAAAGGGACATCCTCGCGGACTAAACCACACTGCAGGATAATAAGGTGGAACGGAAACGCACAGAGGACAAAACAGTGTCGAGGGCGCTGTCCCTGGGATGTTGACGGCATCCCTCCGAATGGGCGCAGCGTCTCCTCGCATCCCCACATGTCAACCCCAATCCCTCACTCGGGTTCTGCCCCTTTTCGGCCATCCCATCGGCTCACTGCCATAAACACGTTGCCGTGTTGCTGTTTCGGGTGCGATAGCACCAACTCAGCTGCCTACAACCAGCAGTAGCCACCGTGCCGACTGCCCCCGGCCGGTGCATGCCAAACAGTTCACAACCACCTCGCTTCATGGCTCTGCTCTCCGACGAATCTAATAGGGCAGTAGGCCTGTACATTTAAATCCTGCTGCTGTCAGCGCACCCGTTTCGCCATTGGTCAGTCAGCCATGAGACTCCCAATGTGCTATGCCTGTGGCAAATGGCCCATGCCCTGGGGGGTGGCCTGCCTGCCCCTACCAATAACCAACAGGCAACTTAAGCCCCACTACAACTTAAAGTGGTTGGGGGCCGTTTGAAACGGAACAAACGGCCTGGGAGCAGGCTTACCGGTACGCGTTACGGCCGACAATTCGTCATCGAGCTCATAATGAATCAAATGAATGAGGAAGATTGAGAGGCTGTGTGCCACCTTCCACATTGCTGCTTGCTGAACTGGCCGGTGACGGTGACCGCCAGCTCAGTCCGTGCTGTTAAACTCCTCCAGCGGTGTTAGTGACGATGTAAACAACACAACAAATCGTATCACACGACTCCTAGCAGGGTGCGGACCTGTGCGGGCGTGTGCCGGACTGCCTCTGCCACCTCGCCAGCTGGATAGCCGCTGGCGGGGTCCAGCAGGGCGGCATGAACTGCGGAAGGTAGCAGACAGCGCCCGCAGGCAGGCGGGCAGGTGAATTCGCCATAGCAAGCAAAAGCAGTGACAGGAGTGCCAATTTCAAAGGCGCCTTAAAATTACCCACCCATAGCAGTGTACTCAGCAGTTTCCACGGAATCTATAGTACACACAACAAGACTCAGCATTGCCACCACTGGCACACCCACCTGTTGCATATGCATCTGCCAATGCCTGCATCACACGCTGGATGGCCTCAGCCTTCAGGCGGGGAACCTGCACATGATTGTGTGAAGGGAATGGCGTCTTTTTTGGGGGGGGGGTGTGGGGATTGTAGGGTCCATTAACAGACGAGTAAGTCGGTGGAGAAATGAGAAGTGTGCATGCCTCATACATGTTCTATGTGTGGCAGGCACCAAACGGATATCAGTCTGGGAGTAGTGCCATTAACTCTTCCTGGACACACCGTCGCAGATGCCATCACTGCCCGCCCCTAGAACGTGCCTCCACACATTGGGGGCTAGTGCAACGGCACGCACACATGCAGCCACGAGTCTTTGAAAGCAAGCAGAAAAGCAATAGAACTGCAGAAAACTCGACTCGTACATGACAGAAATGGACAACGTGTCCAGCCCCGCACCTGCAGCTTGGGCAGCTCTGGCAGCACTGCGGGATCTGACAGGCGGGCGAAGAAGGTGCGCATGGCAGCCGCAACACGCGGCAGCTCCAGCGCCGGGTCGCTGGCGGGCGGCTGGCCCTGCTCCTACAGTAATATGGGGCGGCATGCCAATGAAACATCGTGGCATCAGACGAATGACGGCAAGGGGTGCCGGAGTTGCGACGAGTGAACCCAGCCACAGTTGCTGCAATTTGGAAGCACACGGTTGCAGCAGCTCTGGGGGTCTCACACAGCAGCAGCTGTGAGGTGTGTAGCCGCAGGGCACGACCGCAGAGACTGTTTGAGGAAGAAAAAAACAACACATCCCACAAAGTGAAGCTGGCAATAAAAAAGGTGGATAGCTAGCACCCACAACCCAAAAAGTTATAGTATACAAGGTTCATCAGCATGAACGTTATGTAATATAACCTTGTTGAAAGTTGAAGGGATCACCTGCGCCTGCTGCAGCCGGTCAACCACCTCCCCCAGCCCACACTTGGTGAGCGTGCGTGCCACCTCAGCGCCCACCACCGCTGCCACGTGGCCCTCCAGCGCATCACTGCACGGTGCAGGTGAACGAATATACTTTTGTGTGAGCAAATGCATGACGTGCACGTATAATAATTGGGGGCGGGCGGGGTGGAAGGGGGGGTGCATGCATTTGGCTGATACATTAGGCTACAAATGCCGCAAGCTCGCCACAGCAGACACCTGTACGACCTGCATCAACAAGCGGCAGCAGTCTGGCACAACATTCCAGTGACACTCACTGCAGCCGCTGCGCCTGCGCGAGGGCGCACTCGTGGCCGGCCAGGGGTGAGGCGAGCATGAAGAGGCAGTTTATGAGGTACACGCGCTGGTCTGTGGGGTCCAGGTGGGACCCCTCATCAACCCTGCATGGAACAATAATTGGCAAGGGAAGAAACCGGGGATACCAAACGTGTAAGGCAGAGGGAACAAACAAAAGAGAAGCCGACAAACATCTTTGACGCCCATATGACTCAGGGGTACTGCTTGAACTTGGCACAGCGGTAGTGCTTCAAGTAGGCACAGCGGTACTGCCTAAAGCTGGCACAAGGTCGGGAGACAACGAGATTTGCTGACATCACCAGCCGTGAGGCCGAGTAATTCTGCTGACATCACCACATATCTGCCTACCGTGAGGATGCAGTTGGGTTGAGCGCCTCGCTGCTTCGGGCACACATCTCCACCAACGGGTCCACAACAGCCGCCAGCACGGCTGCAGGCAGGGTGGCAGGCGCCCGGGACTTATGTATGGGTGTGGGGCCATGCGGGCGGGGGGTGGTGCTGGATCGGTGAGTTGTGTGGTTATGGTGGTGGCTGTGGTGTGTGTGTATGTGTGTGCGCGCGTTGTGGTGGTGGCTGGCCAAAGCAGTTAGCCTGCCGCACCTGAGAAGTCTGTTTCCGCGGCGCCGCCGAGCTGCTGCCCTGGCTGCGCTCCCTGCTGCTGCTGCTGGTGCTGCTGCGGATCAAAGCTCTGCTCATAGGAGGAGATGAGGTCGGCCGCCAGCTGGGCGCCCTCCAGCACCTGACCACAGCATGGCACAGCGTGGCTTAGCAAGAAACAGTATGGAGTTGCGTTAAATTGTAGAGTGGCGATGAGGTTGGCGGCTGGCTGTGCGCATCTGCAAAACCCTGCCTTAACGAGAAAAACATACAACATGCACAGCCTACCTGTCCAGGTGGCGCCAGGTCACGTGGCGGTGCCGGCGGGTACCGCAGCAGCTTGTCGCCCCGCTGGCGCAGCGTTTCCTGGAAAGTACGCAGCGCCATCGAGCGGCTGGCGCGCAGCGTCTCTGCACAGCATGGCACAGCATGGCAAAGCATGGGGCAGAAGGCTGAGAGCAGCACAAAAGTAAAGCGCCATGATCCGAGTGACGCGCAGCGTCTATGCGTGGGCAGCATGGCGTAGCCTAGGCAGTTCCAGAACGCATGGCATGGTGGGGTAGGTGGAGTTGGGTGGCGTGGCAACGGAGTGATTAACTATATTAAGACTGGCGCGCAGCATCGCTGCCTTGTGGTACTGCGCAGTACGGCTCAGACGGCCTGCTGAGAGACTGGCTGAACAAACAAAACGCGTGAATCATGCGTCCGTCGCCGCCTAGATTACCAATGTGCAACACGGGATGTGCCATGGCAAACAAGCACCCACCTGCCAGCTGGCTTCCAGCCCCCAGGAGGCCCTCCACCGTGGAGAGGTAGAAAGAAAGCAGCTGGGTCAGGCGAAAGCACAGCAACGGCGGCGGGCTGCTCATCAGGACCTGCTCGATGCGAACCTGCGGGCGCGGCGGGGGGAGGGGGGGGGGCGCGTGCGGCAGCAATAATTGACTCAGCACGAAAACCATGGCATGAGCAGGCATGGATTGGTACCGTCCAGCCAGAAGGGAGAGAGCGGCCACGGAAGAAGACAAAATTTTGACAACAGGGGGCGGTTAAACCATTGACAAGGTATGTGGAGAGGATGCAGGTAAATGACTGCAAGGCTTGGCAGTGAAGGGACGCGGCATGCACGCATGCAACCCAGCCATGCAACGCCATGGAATGCCAACGAGCAGCAATGCAAACTCGCAATGGTGAAGCCAAGCTGGCACTGAACCATGCTTACAATCCATATGCCCGTGCCACCTCCAATAGCCATCGCTCAGTTTGATTGAAACTCCTGCTCTCTGCTTTCAGCATTCAGCAACTAACCAGCCCTTCATTGCGTTCTGCTTTCAGCAACTAACTCGCCCTTCACATCCACCCTCACCTTAAGCGGCCTGCACACGCTCTCAAACACGGCATCCAGCAGCTGCGCAATGGTGGGAATGATGCCGTCGCCGCTCCCCAACGAACCGCTGCCGGCGGCGTCCTGCGCCGCCAGCGCCGCCACCGTTGCGCCTGCAGTGGTGCTGGCATACTGCTGCTGCTGCTGTTGCGACGGATGCTGCTGGTGTTGCTGCTGCTGCTGCTGGGAGTCATCTCCAAAGAGGGACTGGAGGAATTCTTGCTCGGAGGCCAGAGAGGCGTGCACCCAGGCCAGCATGTCTGCAGGTGGCGGATTCCAACAGGACCAGGGTGGCGCCAGGCAGGCACGCAGGCAGGCAGGGATGGCGCATCGATAGTGACATGGGAGGGCAAGGCTCGGGGGCAGCAGCAAGGGCGGCACCCGGCCAGCAGCGACGACACACTGGCAGCAGGCAGGTGGAAGGTTTCCAGCGCTTGAGATGGGCGGCAGAGGCAATGGTAAAATGGTGGGTGAGGATTACCCTGAAAGTTGCAGGCATACCACCCAGAAGTGACGGAAAATCAATCAAAACATGGAGCGATGAAGACATGAATCAATGGGGAGCAGCAGCGCGGGCCGACCTCAACCTACCTGAGACGTATCGGCGAGGGTCGTGGGCGTGAACCTCAATCGGCCTTGGGCCTCTTGTGAGGGCCTGCGAGGGTGGGTGGGCAGGTAGTTGGCTGAAATGCTCTTGCTTTTCGTGTAATGTTGCTGAGCTTTATAGTTAAATTGTAGCTACCGACACCGTGTGGTGTGGCAATGAAAAATTCACCTCACGTCTCTTACGCTGTTTACGCTGTTTCTATGCTGAAGCAGGCAACCACACTAAACTGAAACCCACGACCAATTTACCAAAACCATTACCGCCCCATTACCATCTCCACAGCCCCCACCTTGATGAAGCGCTGGAATAGTGCGGTGTGCCTCGCCTGCGCTACCTCCTCAGCGCAGTACTTGAACAGCACCTGCGGTACAAGCAGGACCCCGTGATAATCAAGATAATAATTAAAGTAGTAATCTTGGTGATTATCAAGGTAAGAAAGTGCTTGACAAACTGCAAGAGCGCCTCCGCCGCGCCCTGCAGCAGCAGATTGAAGAAAGACTGCCAACATGCCAACAGAACAGACACGAGCCGGCCGGCCGCCCGCCGTTCCAGCAGCACTCCTGCCGCCCACTGGTGCCACAGGTGGCGCTGTCACTGACCAACAGCAGAATGCAAATCAAACAATACTTCCACACCACCCCAAGAAACACTCGGGGGGTTGTGCCCGCAGCGCAGCTGAGCCGAATGTTGCAGCATGAGCAGCCACAGCGCAGGAACAACAGGAGCCAGCACACCACCCAGACCCCTTATACAAGAACCCACGATGCGCACCGGTTGTTCCCTGAGCGCCGGCCCCCCCCTGCTGCAGCATAGCAGCCACCGTGTAGAAAGAAGAACAGAAAGAAGAACAGCAGGCAAGACTCTGCAGGAATGAGCACAGGCGGCGCACCGGCCGCTCCCGCAGCGCCGCCGCCGCCTGCTGCAGCAGTAGCAGCAACATTGCAGGACCAACAGCAGGCAGCACACCACCCAAACCCCTATACAAGAACCCACGCTGCGCACCGGTCGCTCCCGCAGCGCCGCCGCCGCCTGCTGCAGCAGGGGGTTGACCTCCGGGGCATCCACCTCACTCAACTCCCTACACTCCTGCTGTACCCACCTGCGGTACGGGCGGTATGGCCGGCACGGCGGTACAGAAATGTCAGGCAGACCATGAAAAGGCAGGCAGTACACATGAAAATCAAGGCGGTACAACACTTACTCAACTCCCACACATTCCAGCTGCCTCATGTGCGGTGCAGGCACTGTACATTGTAACAGCGGGTGCTGGGAGCTTCCATGCGTCGGACCTCTCCGCCACCACCACCACAACCACCAGAAGCATTACAAAACAAAACGCTACAGTCACAACAACAACAAGGATCACAGTCAAAAAATAGGAAACAAACATACACCTGCACAGCTGCTCATAGGTGCCGCCGCGCACACACACACACACACACACAC
>JAAMXP010000056.1:2361-12788 GCA_019693395.1 Ettlia oleoabundans
CCCACACACAACCCCCCACACACACCGCCCCACTGCCAACCCCAAACCCACCTGGTGCAGCGCCTGCTGTACGGCAAAGGCATTCACGCCCAGCTGCGCCTGGCGGTAGTCCACGTCATTCCGGTCTGCGGGTACCACAGGGGGCGGCTGCCAGGAGAGGCCCCCTAGGGAAAGGGCAGCAGACTCCTGCATGTGGCGCGGGGTGTGGGGTGTGGGGGGTGCATAGGCAGGCAGGCAGGCAGGCAGGCAGGCAGGCAGGCAGGCAACTTCCAGATTAAAGGGGGATGAATGTGCTTTACAGGAGAGGGAGGGTTTTAGGTAGTTTGAATGTGATGCGAGCAGCGTGCAACGTGAAACTAAAGACGGGGGGATATCACCAGCTTCCTAGGTAGTATTGGCGAGGAGGGGGACCCACCACTCCACACCACCACCACCACCACCACCCACCCACGCACGCACGCATGCACGCACGCACTCACGCACGCACCCCAAAATCCGCTTCTGCCAACTCGTTCTCTCGCGCCGTCTGAATCAGTCCGAATGTGCCCCCCAAGTCCTCGGGGGTCTTAAACGCCTCCCCAAACACGGCGGCCACATAGGTGTATGCCGCCAGCAGGCAGTCGGAGGGCAGCAGGGTCAGCTGCGGCAGGCAGGGGCAGGGGAGGGGGACGGCACGAAGGTCAGCAGGCAAAGCATCGGGCCGATAGGCAGGCAGGAGGTCTAGTGACGAGACGTAGCAGGAAGCGGAGGGCACAGCAGATAGGCAAAGGAGCAAGCTCTGACAGTGCGACATCGACGTCCGTGTGCAATCAGCCCCCCACGCCACCGGCGCTCACGCAACACCACCGCGCGCCCCACCACCACCGCCGCACACGCACCTACCTCACCACCCCCACACCGCAGAGCGTCACCCCTCCCCCACCTGGCGCAGCATCATGGTGCCACCCAGCATGCGGAGCACGGGGTCCACGCCAACTCGAAAAGCCGCCTGATCCCCCACCCAGTCCGTGAGAGGCATGACGATGTCGTCGTGCAACCGCCGCCGCGCCTGCAAGCGGTGGAGGGCCAGCAGGATGCGACGCGCAAGCTTCTGCCTGGTGACCTTGTGCGCCACGCGGCGCGCCGCCCGCCGAAAAACGTCGACGCTCGGAAGGTCTTGCCCATCTGCGCACGCCGTCGTGCCTTCCTGCCAATACCCCTCCTCCTCCTCCTCCTCTTCATAGTCGTCTCCAGAGGAGGGAAAGGAAGATTCCTCTTCCAGTTGCTGCTGCTGCTGCTGCCGCTGCGTCTCCACCTTGCCACCGCCACTTGAATCCCCCGCTGCTGCCGCCGAGCGGCCGTTCCCGGCCGCGCCGCCCCCGCCCGCAGCCTGCTGCCGCTGCTTCTGCCGCTTCCTGTGCCCATCCAGCTGATCTAAATCCACCAGCTGAAGCAGCAGCAACAGTTGACGCCAGAAGGTCCTTTCTTCGGGAAGCCGGGGCACCGACAGGGCGGCGAGCAGCCGCTCAGTGGCAGCAGGCGGCACGTTGGCCTGCCAAGGAAGGCAAAAAGGGGGTGGGGGGATGGTACGGCGGCACATCAATAGAGTGACATAATGGGACTGATTAAGAGATTAAGGGACACAGGCAGGCAGGCAGGCAGGCAGGCAGGCAGGCAGGCAGGCAGGCAGGCAGGCAGGCAGACAGGCAGGCAGGCAGGCAGTTGATCAGCCAGCCAGCCAGCCAGCCACCTGCCCATCCACACCCACCCGCCCAACCAAACCATCAGGCTGCCAGCCCACTCACCAGCACACACGCCAGCCCCGCCAGATCCTTAGCCGTGGTTTTTGGGTCGGCCATCGCCAGCTGCAGGGGCCGTACCGCCGCCTGTAGCTCCTCGCTGGTACCGCTTAGCTTCCTCTTGTGGCAGCAATGCTGCAGTACCATGAGCAGGTGGCCGCGTACCGCAGCAGCCAGGGCCGCTTCGACCTGCGGTTCAAGTTTTGGAGAACCAGCATTCAGCGGCGAAAGGCAGTTGGTTGCATCCCGCGGAGATGAAGGTTGAATAAAAGGAAAGAATGAGGTGCGTAAAACGACTTTTTTTTTTTGTCAATTTCATCGAAAGGAAGAAGGAAGGTTCCATATATGAAAGGAGAAGGTTTTGTCAAGAAGGAAGCACAAGACTGCATAGAAACGAAAGGGGGCAGTTACAGCCACGAGCACCATCGGGTGGGAGGCAAAGAAGGAATTAAGGCAACAGACATACATGGGCCAGCAATCCCGCCATGCATGCGCATGCATGCGTTATGGGATATGCACGGATCAGGCTGCTGTAACGGTTCAGCCGTGGCAGCAGTCGAACTACTTCGACTCTTTAAAACGAAAAGAATTCTAATGGGATCATCTTCAGAGGAAACCATTGACATTAGGCTCCTAGCTGCCCTTACCTTGGTGTCTTGTGTGGTGAGCTTGCGTAGCACCAGCTGTGTTGCCGCATCGGGTGATACCATCGCTGTGAGCGCATCTGCGGGTTTACGATTTAAAACAAAAGAAAAATTGAATAAAAGACATGAACTCAACCTTTTTCTTTTTTAAACCAAAGCAACTGGTCACCAAGTGCAGTCAGGGAGTTGAGATGCACTGGAGGGTGGGGCAATCGGCCAGTGAATATGATGGAATGAGGTGTCTCACCTGCCAGTTGGCTTCCTTGCAGCAGGTACTCCAGGGCCGTCTCCAGGTGGTGCCACTTCGAGTTGATCGCCGCGCTGCCACCGCTGCCGGCCCCCATGAGCGGCACCGGCCCCCCGCTATTGCCGGGCGCCCCATTCTCCCCTTCCCGCTGCCCCGCCAGGGCCTGGAGGCCCTCTGCTGCCGCTTCTGGGGTGTTCCTGCCGCGGCTTAGCACCGTGGTTTTGCTGCGGAGGGTGAGCAGCTCCTGGTGCAGGCGCTGGGCTAGCTCTGTGAGTGCCAGCTCAGGGAAAAGCGCCACATCAGTGCCGGCCAGCTCAGCATGCAGCAGGGCGCGGGTCGGTGGCAGGGGGTCGACGTACAGGCTCCGACGGATTGCCAGCCCCTGCGCAGTACAACACAGAACTGTAGTTGCAAAAAATAACATCTCTCCATATCGCTGGGAAGTGATTGAAAACCTACATGTTTGAAATCCTACAGGATTGAAATCCGAAAACTGGAACGGCAAAAAAAGTACCCATTGATTGTGCCACGGCAGTTGCATCAGTGGCGTCAGCCGGAGAAGTGTGTGTGTGTAAGAGGTACGAAGAGGAGGCCAGCAGTGGAGTCGTGCAAGGGGTGTGGGCCGGCATGCAGTAGCAGTGCAGGGAACAGGTGTCGCCAGATGGGCGCACCACCCGCTCTTGCGGGGCAGTGACCGGTGGCACCCCCAGTACAATTTATTGGCAGCTGCCCAGGACATGTGTCAGTTCTCTGATTGGATGCGTAGATGGGAGGGTGAAAGCGCGACGACACGCATGGCTACGTGTAGGCTTATTTCTGTGCAGGTGCAGGTGTGCGAGGGGCGTCGTGAGTGGCTTGCTGCCGCACCTGCGGGACATTCAGCTGCAAGCCACACATCTCAGCGGCGTCCGCCACAGGCCTGAGGGGGCTGTCGGGGCGCTGCAGGTAGCGCTTCACCTGCAGTCAATGCGGGGACAAGAGATGCGGTGGGAAGTCAGAGTCAGGCATGACCTCCACCTTAACCTTAAATGCCGACCAAGGTGGCTCCCATCAAGCACAAGTGTGAATTTCAAGTCTCCAGATGATCAGAATTGCTACACAACAGTTGTAAGTTCCAGTGTTGAGCTCCAAGGCGACAGATGCAATGGATAGTGCTTGGCCACCATGTGTCATGCCACATGCTGCCGGCCTGCTGTGCCTGGCATGTGCCGCACTGGCAGCCCACTATGCCTGCTGTGCCTGGCATGCTCCCTGCTGTGCCTGCTGTGCCTGGCATGTCCCTGCTGTGTCCTGCTGTACATGCCATGCTCACCCGTTCGAACATCACCTCCGCCTGCAGCTGCTGGGTCTCAACATGAAGGTCGAATAGGTGTGGTACTGCAGGGGGAAGCAGGAACAGCGGTCGCAAATATGGGGAACTGCAGCGGGAAGCAGGAACAGCGGCAAAAACACGTGCGGTACTGCAGGGGGAAGCAGGAAAGTGGCGAAACACGTTTGATACAGCAAGTGGAAGTAGGGGCAGTAAAACAATGTGTGGTACTGCAAGGGCAATCAGGAATAGCAGCGAATCATGTGCGGCACTGCAGGGCCACTCACCCGGCACCCCTGCACCCTTTGTCCGATCCTTGGGCTGCTCCTCTCCCAGTGCTATGCCCAGGTTCTGGTACGCAACAGGACCGTACTGCGCCAGCTTGGCAACGATCTCAAACAATAGCTTCTCCTGCAGGGCACCACCATAGGCGAGACAGTAGGAACTTCATCGATTTGATCCCAACATGCAGAAGCAAAGGGGGCAAGCAGGGTTAGGCCACCGTGAGGAGTGGCAATATAGCAAGGCCTGGTTGGCCGCCTTTTGGCCGCTCATGGCCCTTGGAATTGACGCAACAGCGGTGCCTCACAAGCACCTACACCACAACCACAACCTAGATACGGTCCCGTATCTAGGCTGCCATGCATCGGGCCCCGGGGCAACACACGACGGAGCCTAAGCCGGTCTGGCTGGATTTTCCGCCAACCCGACCCATGTGTGTAACCCTCAGAACAGCACCGCAACCCTATTTGCAGCACCCACAAACCTCTTTGAGGCCAATCAGCAGCATCCACAAACACTCTTTGCATGTGCGCCCGCTTGCCTGATCGCTACGTGGATGGCCGCCATTGCTGGCCCGCCGCACCGCCCTCTGAAGCTCCACCAGCGGTAGGTGGCAATCTGGTGCCAGCAACTCCAGAGCTGCTTCGCAAGTATCGCCACCACCTGCTCCTGCCACGGCTGTACTGCCACGCTGTGCCTGCTTCTGCTCCTGTGCCTGGGCCTGTGCATGCTGCAGGCGCTGCTGCAGGTGCTTTTTGAACTGCAACAGGTGGGGGAAAGGGGCCTCTGTAAAAGTCGGTGCAGTTCTTAACAAACCAGGCTGGCAGTGCAGGCAACGGTAGGAAAAGCTGCGAGCTTCCCTTGCCAACATTATGTGCCCAGATTAATTGCCGCTATCGACAGCCGTGCAGAAAACAGCAGCCCGTAAGCTGTTCAAACGAGCAATTACCGCCCCAGGAGACGCCAACAACGGCAATGTGCAGCGAGCCCACCAGCGCGACCCGTCGCCGCTGGGCTTCTTTGGCTTGCGAAGATCCACCGTTACCACTTGTTCCAGCCTCCTGCACCAATTTTGAGGCCGTGTCTGTTCTGTTGGTGGCAGCGTTGGCGGCAGCGGCGGCGGCGGCGGCAGCACAGCATCACAAGCACATGCATGCTTCTTCGCGTGTGTCGCCGCCCGCGGGGGCATCAACCTCGATCGCGCGAACTGCAATCTACATACCTTGGCCGGCTCTTTGCCGCCTGAGGCCTTCGCTCCCTTTTTCTTGCCGCCCGCCATCCGCCCTGGCCTTTAGTTCAGCATTGCATCGTCCCCTTAGTGGTATTTTGTGAATCACTAACGGTAAAATGGCACTTTCCTAGAGACCGGTGCAAAGTAGGTTAATGACGCTGCTGTCGGGCGTGTTGAGCTACTCAGTTCACCTTCTTGAGTGACGCAAACCGCACTCTGGGTGGCAATGGCGGCGAATGGCGAGGTCCTGCTTCGCATGCTGTGGCCGCAGTGGCCAATGCCATGTGGCTCCCGTCGCTATGCCGCAGTTGAGTGCTGGTAACTATGCGTGCGGCGCGGCCTGTGGTATCTTGCCCTGATGGTTATCCCCCAATGTTTCAATGGCACTGCCCTGCTGCAAGCGCTTGAAGCAGTTTGGGTAGGAGCAGGAAGGCAGGTGCACACCCTGTGGGCATGTTACACTTCCAACATAGCCGACTGCAACAGCCGCGCTTTTTACACATGATGACAAGGAATATTGCGGTTTGGCCCTCATGACTGCCGGAAGGTACGACGCTCCCCGTCGCCGACCCTGCACCAGCTGTGGCTTGTGTACGACTGGTATGGCCGTGAATGGGACATGTATGAAACTTTGACTGAAACGGGGGCGGCGAGAATGTGTGTGCTGCATTGAATGTTTGAAAGCTATATTCTATACAGAGTTTCTACTGATTGAAGCATAGTCGTGGAGGATGCATCACGTCAGGTTGAGCCCACGACCTGGCCCAGGCTGCTGGAGGCCGGTGCTGGCAGATGCTGGGAGGCGCCGGCACGACATGGCAGCCAACGTTTACCAGACATCTGATGCATGACTGCAGATGCTATCCCTCGCACGGTCGGCTCCTTGCGCGGGTTTTAGTCTCGAGAGATCAAATGCAAAGCAGGCGCAGCAGGGCGCCTTCTTCATCTTTGCTCACACGGAACTTCAATCATCGCGTAGGGCACGCAGATCCAAGTAGAAATTGTTATTTGGCGCCCTGGTGTGCTGCAATCCCGGCGTGCTTGAAATTGCGCCCAGTTGCTTTCGCGCCCGTTCTTGGGCAATAGGCTCTTGATTCACTATATATCCACCCGCGATTGTCAAGTGTTCGGCGCTTCCCACGCTTCGTCACACGTTCCGGGCGCTCGATGGCGGCCCTCAGACTGGTGCCGACCGGGGCCCGGAGGAAGGAGCTGACAGTGGTGGATTTGCTGCGAACTGGGGAGCTGACGCTTCCATGGGACGCCAAGGAACAAGCCGCGCACGTGAGCGTCATGGGTGGGGCACGTTGCGTTTGAACGGCGGTCGGCGGTGGCGCTGCCCTGTGGCCGCGTTGCGTCACGCCTCCACAATGCCGCTGGCCCAACTCGGACTGCCTGCAGGTGGAAATTGCGGGTCCTGGTCAACTGGATGTGACCTGGATGACTGATGCAGCTGCTCTAAAGGGTAAGTGCTCCACTCAGCTTCAGCATCCGTGGTGCTTGTGCAGCCCTTTCTCTCGCTCAAGTGACACTGCCGTGAGCCTCATCTGCACTCCCTCTCTGTTGCTGCCTCGGCCTGCCTCTGTCGCTGCCTTACCGCATGCGGTTGCGCAAAATCCACTGCCAGCCGTGCTGGTTGGATCGACTGCCGGTCTGCTGAGGGCCAATCATGTGCCGCATGCTGCAGTGCACAGGCGTGGCGGAGTCACTGAAATGCTTGAGCTTGGAGACAGCCTGGGCGATGTTGGTAAGTGGGTTGTTGTGCTTCGGTGCGCTTCAAGGAGCTTGGGAATGGCGCTGCCATACACATCTGTGTTGTTGTTGTTGTTTGTAGGATTGAATTTGAAGACAAATGCAGCAAGGGTGTGCATGTCAAGGGAGCGTGCCTGCACGGATGCATGCCCAGCAGCTGGCTGCTGCCCTGTCCTTAAGCTGCCTCCAATTACGCTGCTGCTACACGCCACTACTGCTGCTGCCTTTTCCTGTGCAATCACCCTCCATGTGAGTTTCGGCTTGATCTTCCAACTTTGTACCTGACACAAATTGCATGAATTGCTAATGCACGTATTGCCTGTACCTCCATATAACGCAGGCGTCGGCAGCAGGCTGGAGGTTGTAACGCTCGATGAGCAGTACGGCAAGCCAGGCGACTGGGCGTACCTCGTGTCGGCCTTCAAGACGCCGCCCCGCACCCAGGTAGTGGTAGGGCTGCCGTCAAGCGTAGCAGCACAGCTGGCTGTGTGCTGCCGGCCCAACTGCACCCAACGCCCTACTGACCTGCTTCCGATCGTGCCGTTTCCTGATTGCCAGAACAAAAAGCATGACAAACGAAGGCTATATATACTCTGCTGTGTCACAGTGTTCCTTTACATGACAATCGTCCTCCCAGATTGCCCACGTCCACGTAAACTTGACCGCTTTTTTGTTGCTCCTTTTTGCCCGCAGCCTTCAGCGCCCGACGCCACCCCCGCCGCTCTGACGGGCGCCCGCATGCCGCCGCTGCCAGCCACCGACGGCAGCAGCCCACCCGGCACTGCTGCTGACGATGACATGGCCACACCTGCGGTGCCCCGAGCGCTGCAGGCTGCCGCTGCGGGCCTCCCCGCCTCGGTGAGTGACTGCTGGCCTCTTGTTTGTTGAGTGGCTGCGATATTCCTGTCGCATCTCCTAGCCAAACAGTCACCTGCCACCTGTCTTAGACACAGTGGTAAGGGACGTAATCTCTGTCCACCCTTCCCTCCAGATGTCGCCCACTAACCTTGACTTGCACCACAGCTACGGCAACCCCCCTGCTTACCCTTCTTTGCTTCTGCTACATAACCTGTTCCCCATTGCAGACTGGCAAGTCCACAGGACAGGCAAAGCGTGTCGCTGAAGCAGAGGCTGAAGCTGGGCCTGCTGCAGCTGATACCGCTGCTGGGGCAGTGGTACTAAATGGTACTGCTGTATCTGCCAGCCTGGGTGGTGGAGCAGGCAGCCCAGCACCTTTGAGCAACAAGCGGATGAAGCTGGAAGGTACTGGTAGCGTCAGCAGCCCTGCAGCTGGTACTGCAGTAGTAGTTGATACTGCAGCGGATGGTACTGCCCACAGGGCGGGTGGGTGCGACGTTGATATGGAAGAGACGGGTGGTCAGCCAAGTGAGGGTGGCATGAGGGAGCCTGAGGCACGGTTGAAAATGGGGCAGCAGGAGAACGAGGGCAAGGAGAAGGAACAGGCACAGCAGAATGCGCTGCCGTTTGCAGAAACACAAGTGCTGGACCCTTTCGGCGACGGTGACAAGCAGGAGCAACAAGCTGCTGGCAATGGCGATGCTGGGGCCACCGGCGACGCCGGCGGCGCTGATGTGGCAGCTGAGCTGGCCACCATCTTGACTGACGATGTGGCAGATGGGATGGTGGCAGTAGCAGCAGTAGCGGATTCAGCAGCAGCATTGGGAGGGGCGCCAGAGTCCCCTGCGCCCACTGCGCCGCTGCCTGGTGCCGATGATGAGGGCGGCGCTGACGGCAGTGCTGTCAGTGGTGGTGAGAGCGCAGAGCAGCAGCAGCAGGAGCGGCAGGGGGCGGCAGGGGGCGGCTGCGGTGTGTCTGCCGCCCACTCAGGCGGTGGGCTTTGAGGAGATGGAGGAGGAAAGTGAGGAGGGAGAGGAGGGGGAGGCAGCGAGAGATAAACAGAAGCAGCAGCAGGAGCGCGTGCAGGATGTTGAAACAGATGCAAAGCAGGGTACGATTGCTGCTTCAGCCCCAGCAGCAGCTCTGTGTGAGGAGCTGCCTTCAACCGACCAGGGGCAGCAGCCAATAGTGCAGCAGCCGGAGCCGGCTGGCGGACTTGTGCCTGCTGCAACTGGCGCTGCCGCCGCCGCAGCAGCAGCGGGACCAGCTGTGCCCGCTGCCCCTGGTGTGCCCAAGGCCGCTGGGCGGGCAGCCAAGCCTGGCGCGGGAGCGGTTGCAAACGACATGGTCGGCATGACGGTGAAGCAGTGCGCCGAGCTGCTGAGGGAGCTGAAGGCCGTGCTGTTCGACAGAGGTGAGGAAGGCTTGCTTGCTTGCTGCGAGCCTGCACCTGTGCTTGGAAAAAGAAAGCTGGAAGTGGTTGGGCCACGCGGCAGGCCACCGGTGGACAGAGAATTTGGATCTGCAGTTGCCATTCTGTCCCAGTGTCGTTTTGTACTGCAAAGCCCTCAAAGCCCAAACCGTATTGCCTGGCTCAGGATTGTACTGCAGCACCACTGTTGTCTTTTTCACTCGTGTGACTCGATCTACACTCATCTCCTATATCTTAACATTTGCATGGAAATGCAGCCAAGGGCACGGGCAGCAGCCTTGCTACTCCACAGCGTGCGGCTGCCTGGAGCAACGACACGGACACAATGCAGCAACGTTGGTGGGTGCAGGGAACTGTGTGCATATGTGAGGCGGGCCCCTCATGTGGAAGGAGGAGTGTGGGTGGGCAGGGAAAGTGAAAGGGGGGTCCGTCACTGCCCCGCATCTGTTCCTCCTCTCCGTGTTGCAGCGAGATGGGAAGCTTGCAGCGATCATGTTTCTCTATAGTTGTGTATGTGCTCCCTCACTCCCTCCACTGCCACTGCCTGTCAACTTTGCTTGCCCCTCTTTGTGTTGCCCTGTTCTCACTCCCCTGTAATGTCTGCCTGCTTGCCTGCCTGCCTTGCCTTCCACTCATCTGCCCGTGCCTGCTGGCTTTGCTCCCTACTCATCTGCCTGACGCAGTGTGATGAAGCCGGTGGTGATCGGTGTTGTGGGCGACACGGGAGCCGGCAAGAGCAGCATGCTCAACGCTTTGCTGGGGGAGGAGGAGGTGCTGCCGCAGAACGGCATGCGCGCCTGCACCGCCTGTGTGGTGGAGGTGGGTGGACCGGAACGGGATTGCTTGCCGATGGGGTGCAGGTTGCTGGTTTCGAGGAGGTGGGCTGGGTGGGGC
>JAAMXP010000060.1:0-20799 GCA_019693395.1 Ettlia oleoabundans
ACCCCACCCCACCCCAACCACACACACACACCAGCCCCGAGCGTGTCGAGTAATATTGATCAATTACATCCAAGCTTCTCTGGAATAGCACAGCAAGCGTTTTGCATGACGTATGGCATAAAATTGTGCGTAGGCACAATAGGCAAAAGTTCAGGAACGTGTACTCTGTTCATTTTTGCTGGTTCTCACTGGCGCAGCATCTGAGGAAAGCTGGGAATTATTCGGCATGTCTACCTTCCACCATCAAACTGCCTGACCTTGCCTGAGCAACCCTCGTCCACTGCCAACACGTGCGCTTCCATGAGCCAGCTGCAAGTGAAGGCAAGGCAGTTTCCAGGTCACTTAAACACAGGGCAGTAGCAGCAGCTATCTCAGGCAGCAAGCTGACGGCCAAATTGGAGTTGAGAATATCAGGAGAAACTGCAAATGGGTTCCTTCACAACATCAACAGATGTCATGATCTGACATTCAACGCAAGGGTGTTGAGGCTAGTATTCGGGCAATCAAGCCAAAGAAAGCCAAGCAAAGTCCATTACCGCACGTTGCCGCTGCCGTGGCATTCATGCATGTTTTGATATGCACGCTTTGCTGCCAGACCCCATCCGGTTGTTGATGAATTGAGTTTCAAACATCAAGTGGACCCAAAACTACTTGTGCTCTTTAAAAGTGGCATCCTCACTGGACTTAGCCGCGCGTGCACTTGGAAACTGCGTCGGCCTCGGCCTTGGCCTCACAGTAAGGGTCAGGCTTGGCCTTGCACATCGCCTTGGCCATGGCCTGCACCGGCACTTAGGAGGCAACGTGTTTGGCTTGCATCAGCAACAACAATTATTCACCAGCAAGCTGAAAACCTGGTGCTCTGTTCCCCACTCCATACCTTGGCCTTGGCAATGCAAACACCACCGTCTTCTTTCTCTGCACAGGCGCGCATGGGTGCATGGGTGCATGGGTGTGTATGCAAGTACATGCATGCGTGCTCGGCTGGAGTGCCGGTGACCAGCCACGGGCGGGCAGCGAGTTGGCACACCAGAAGTGCACAAAAAAACTGTCCCCTGGTCCCTGGTCAAAAGTGAAGACAACACAGGGCAGGTGCTGTTGCGCCATTGGGCTTACTGCACTTGTCCATCGCCCTGTCCTTGGCCATGTCCTTGCAGACGTTGCTGTAATCGGAGAGGCTGCACCCAGCCGCGGCCTCTGCATACGCCGCAACATAGCAGTCGAGCAGGTGGCGGCCTGCGGGGGGTGTGGGCGGACAGGTGTAGCTGGGCCCAAGGCGGGACAGCGGCTGGAGTTGTTGGCCAACTCATCATTGTAATAGTCAGCCAGTCAAGCATGCGGCGGCCATTGATTGGTGGGTGGGTCAGGCCATGTCTTTTGTATACGGGCGGGCGGCGAGGGGCAACTGACTTTGCCAGCAACCGGATAAGAAGAGAATGGCACTACGTCGTCATTGGGCTGTACCGCATGTCTGCGCCCCTTGCACCAGCCTCACTCGGCTCACCTGTGGAGCTGTGCAGCTCGTCAGCCCTCGCAGTGCTGCCAGCCAGCAGCAGAGCGGACAGCAGAGCCAGTGCAACCAGGGCCCTCATATGGTTTTGGGTGGAGGCGGTGGGGTGGGTGGAGGATGGGGGGAGGGGTGGGTGGACGATCAGTTGGGACGTTCAACCGCGCCGTGGTTGACGCCTTAGGGGATCAAACAGCAAACAATTATACAATGGGGCTTCGAGGAAGGCCAGCTATATAGAGGAGAGTCTTGCAGCGCAGGACATGCAGCTTCCCTTCCTGGGACATTGACCCGACAGCAATGGATGATCCTTGGCACCTCCACTGACCAGGTGGTGAACCGGTTGGAGCTGTGCGGACCCTCATGCAGTGGATCAGGAGTTGATATATGCAAACAGGAACTCCTGCGTCCACAACTGTGGTATTCGTGCCGTCCAATGATGGTCAATCGTGAAATCCCAGAGTTCAGGCCACCACCATGCATGGCGTGGCACTCAGAACAGGGAACTGGATGTGTATTATAGAACAGTGAAACAGCATCATCTGGAATCAGCTGGCAGAGATCTGGCATGGGCACAAAGGATCGCTTTGGCAGCCGGGTGGCGCAGTGGCAGGATGGCCAGCTCCAGCTATCCAGTCCTGCCAGCCGGCTTGGTTTCAAACAACCACCTTGCGTGCGCCAAGAGACAGCACGGTGCATCCAAGGGAACTACAGCACACGTATAGTTGCCTTCTAAGGCTATGTACAGCAGGATCTGTGCACCGAGGCAGGACAGCCAACCTTGCTGGGCAATGCCCGCTGCACTTCCCAACCTACGCAGTCCGCGGGCAGCCAGATATACCCGCGCCACCTGCATTTTGACAGCATAATCGGCTTAGCAGGTCGCCTCCCGGCCCTCAACATGGCCACAGAGGATTGGGACATGGTGGCAGCTGAAGGGCCGGCCCTGGGCTAGGGCCATGGGCGCCTGCCATGCACTGTGCTTGTCCCTTTCGATACTTGCTCAGGATTGTTGCATACCTGCATGCCCTCGTTCTCGCTGGTCTACCTCAACTGACAACCTTACATTATACTTCGGTTTCTTTGAATCCCTTGATGCAGACACAGCAGACAAAACGCCGCAGCACTGGGGCCCAGGGTTGATAACGGCCAGCCCCAGCATGGCAGGGAATGACTATTGGTAGGGCTGTCAATGGCAAACTCCATAAGCTGCTGATTATGGCCTGCTCTGACAGCAAACTGCCAGAGATGCGGCACCCCAATCAAGCAAGCTGGCATCCAACAGGCACCTCAGCTTGCTTGCTTGGCTGATTGTGCGCCCTCTCCTGGAGACTTGATGTGGACCAACACTGACAGGCGACAGTTAGTACTGACAATGGGCTTCTTGCCTTGCATTCTCATTCCCACGTTGCCTGCCTGCAGAGATCATGCGCCAGGAGGGGGGCAGTGCTGACCTAGTGCTGCAGCAACCCAACATATCACATTCACTGAAGAGTACCTCCACTTGCTGGTGGCCAGCATGGCTGTCGCTGGCTTAGCGTGACTCTTAGGCCATGCATGGTTTGGCTGCAAGCGTGCGCTGACACAGCTGCACAGATGTGAGAGCCCCAATGTGTGACTGTCTAGTTACTCCTGCTCCATTATAGCACGGAATGAAAGCAGTGCTACCAATGTCTCCTGGGTTGAATGGCTATTGAATGGCAGCCCTCAGTCCCTGGTTGTGAGGCTTGCGCTCCGAGTCCTGCCCGCCACTGCGGATCAGACACTTGTCCCGCCTGCCTGCAGGCCAGCATTGGATACTATGCTTGCAGGCGGGACACCAGCTGCAACACATTTGCTGAAATGCACTGCCACAACACCATGTGGTGTTTCAACAACACAATTCGGTGCAGGATCTTGCAGCCTGCATGGAGTGCGCTTTATGGTTACAGGACCAGCACCTGATACGGCATGCAATCCAGACGTCATGCCTTTGCTGCAATTGAAAATTTTATCTGTAATTTTATCAGTAATCTGTTGAAGGAACGATTGTAATTGCAACGTAGCAGAGGAGGCTGCAGCTTGCAGCGTGCACCAGCTCATGAGCTTGATCAAGCGGCAATGGGTGCCGTTGCTTATGAGCCCGCCGGCAGATGTTTGAATCTCGCTGCAATCCACCGCTAAGAACTTCAAGTTTACTGGTGAATGCAGTGAATACCTGACGTGCTGAGAAAGGGCAGCCAAGTGCCGCATGAAGCACTGTTGGGAGGTACAGAGAAGTACACGCGGGGGTCAGGAGGGGCAGAAGCTCCGATGATTTGCGCCCCGGTTATGGCACCCGTACAAAGCGTGTGTCCTGTTGTTAACCTGGGCGATCTGCACGGCCGCTTACCTCACCCACGCGCTAGGGTTCACAGCGTGTTGCGCCGCGGTGCCCTGTTTGGCTCTTGGCATGGACACCGAGGACTGGGACATTGTGGCAGGTAGGTGCAGGTCTGACGGCTGCATTGCCGCCCCTTCCCGAGTCCTCCGTGCTCACCTCTCTCGCTGCCTCCAACCCTTCCCTCCTCCTAGCTGGTCTGCCTCAGAAGAGTACCCATTACCACCGCGTCCATGTTAGCCCCTGCCATGCAGCGGACAACACACCGCGCCACTCACCTGAGTCACCGCCATCCAGCCCCGGCGCCGCCAGCGAATGCTTGATGGCGGCGGCCGACGTTGGTGGCAGCCTTGTGCTGCCCTCTATGGCCTGCTGTGACAACACCGTGCCAATACAGATGCTGGATGAGTGCAAACGTACCGGGGCGTTACCTGCTGGCTCTGCCGACCCTGATCAGCCTGTGGAGCCCGCTGGTGCCGGTGCCCCTTATAGCGCCGAGTTGGGTAAGAAAATCAACGACCCCACAATCAGGGAAAAAGTATTGGCTTTTACATCATCTCGCGTCAATACATTCTGGCAATGAACGGCAGCAAACCCAGGGACACTGGCGGTGGCAGGCAGGGTTGGACCATGCCACTGCAACCTTCCTGCCGCAGGTAGGCTTCAGGTCTACCTTTCAACAGTTTCTCTGTTACAACCTTCCGCCGCAGTCCGTGAATGTGCCAGCGATTCCAACAGTGGATCTGACTGGAGTCAACCCCCCAGCCTCCATGACGCCACCTCCTACGGAAGCACTGCCTGCGACGAAGAAGGCGGGGGTGCTGCCTCCCCCGCCTCACCCCAGCACCCCACCTCTTCTGAGCGCTGGGCCCGTGTTGCTGAGGAAGCTGGTGTCAGCGAGGGTGCCAGTCCCGCCAGCAGCTCACACGCATTTGAATTGGCTGCTCACAAAGCAGGTTGGTGAGGCTCTACTTCTGTTGGTGGCTCGGCACGCCAGCTACCGGACATGATCGCTGCTCTGTCCAAGCAGCTCAGCATCGTACATTGGGTATGGGTGTGGCCCGGATGAATAGGCAGAATGCCAGCCAGCCCGTCACCCCTGCATGCACCAGCTTCTCGCCTTGGCTGGATGTCGATCGCTGTGTAAGCTTTGCCTTTCCCGTCCCTCCCATGTGCGCTCAGGCCCTGCTTCACCCTCCACCTGTGCCTGCCCGCAGAGATCATGCGCCAGGTGGGGGGCGGTGCTGACCTGGTGCCACCGCCATTCCCTGCACCCGTGCCTCATCAGTATTACAACCTGCTGGTGGTGAGCTGGGCTGCCCTATCTTTGATAAATATGGTCGTGGTGCACTCGTGTGGCTGCACTTGTAGCGTAGACGTGATTGGAGAGGACCAGCTTAAAATTGCTGGTCAGCCGCCGTTGTCCATGCGGCGTGCTCTGGGCGCCAGCTGTTGGGGCAGTTTATTTTTGCTTTTCAACCCTGCAAATCCAGCCTCTGAATTACGTACTTGAGGCTGTATGCATTGCTGTACTGCAGGTGGGTGACCCGGGGGCAGGCAAGTCGCTCCTCATCTCCAACCTTCTGGGCCCACTGCCCACCAGCATGTGCATCGCCCAGCAGCCCACTTTTGCCGGCAAGGTCAAGATGGCCGTGCACAGAGCGACTGTTGCCTGGTAAAATTTGGCTGCAAGCAAGCTTACAAGTATGTTTACTACGGCTGTGGTTGCGCTGCAATGGCTGTCCAATGTGTGGTTCACATCGTGGCAGATTATGTGATCCTGTTTTAACCAGCTGCTGCTAGTAGTTGCCAAGTTGCTGCACAATTTGCAAGCCCCCCCCTTAGCGCTTCCTTTGCATGCCCTCCTGCTGCCACCCCGCAGCCCCGGGGGCAGGGCACCCCCGCTGATATACGCTGTGCACGAGGTGGAGGGAGGGCTAATGTTTCCACAGCTTCGCCGCCTGGAGGCCCTGCTGATAGGAACCTGCGAGCGCTACTTTGAGATGGAGCAAGGTGAGGGGTGATGCTGGGGCTGAACCTGTGTAAGGTTACACGCTGCTGCATGTGATGGCAAGTTGTGACCTGGCAAGTGAACATCGGGGCGTGTCCCAGATAGATGCAATTCTGCCGGTACCGCTCTGTACTGCATCATGCATTTCACTCGCATGCCAGCATACGCTGACACTTCACTGCTGCAGACCCCAACCGGCCTTACCCGTTTAGTGTTTACAGCCAGGCTCTTGACAACCGCTTTGATGCCTGCCTGCTGCTCCTGCCGCCACACGGGTGAGCCCCGCACAAACGCCATGCAGCGGTTCGTTGTTTGCCAAGCTGAGGAGTCGTTGTAGCAGCTACTGACAACAGACGTGGGGACTATGGCCATGCTGCGTGCTGTGTTTCCACAGCAGGAAGCTGCAATTCTGCGGCAGGGCCAAATTAGCAGCAGTTGATTGTGGCTGGCCATGCAGGTTGCGCCCCAGGCACATCAAGGCAGCCAAGGTGTTGTCCAAGTTGGTCCCCGTCATACCCAGTAAGCAACTTGCCGGCATGTATCTCAAGAAGTTGAAGCAAGTACTTGCGATTGCTGCAAAAAGGTCATCAATGTTGGTGTTCATGTCCATTCTTCCATGCCGCAGTTATCGGCAAGGCCGACAGCTGCACCCCCGCTGAACTTGAGGGACAGCGTGCTACTGTGCGTGATGCTCTTGGCTTGAGGACTCCCGCGCTGTACTGCCCTCTCGCGGCTGGCTGTGACCCGGAGCTGCTGAGCGGTAAGCAAACTGCTCGCAAGGCAAGCTGCTTGGAACCATCCTGATGCCAGGCATGTCCCCTGCTTGTTGGCAAGTGCTGTTTGCAAGGCACACTGCTTGTTTGACACATTGTTTTTCCACAAATGGTTGTCAAGGCTCCTGCCAACACACAGCTTGTTTCTTGGGCAAGCATGCATCCTGCAGTGGAGGCCCATGCGGCAGGGCTGCCCCCCGGCCACCTGCCCCTGGCTGCCATTGTGAGCGAGGAAGTGGACGAAAGCATGGGCAGGTGAGATGACTGCTAGCCGCTTGCATTTGCCAGGGGTAGCGCTAGAGGGTACTGCCAGTAAAACTAGTCAGAACCCCTAGTAGTACATAGGGTTCAGAACTGTGCGCCTTCATCACCACAGCCGCGCTGTCAGGAATCGAGCCAGGCAATAGGCGGCAGCTCCGTTTTCCTGAGTGGCTTTGCCTGCTGCCGCCCTGCTGCCGCAGCTTCTGGCCCGTGCGCCGCTACCAGTGGGGCATCTGTGAGACATTTTCCTCGGAGCAGTCGGGTGAGGGATGCGTTCCAGCATGCTGGCATGCCTGTTTTGCAAACATTGGCACTGCGACAAAGCACCACTCTCAAGGCTGTTTATACATGTCGGCACATGTCCCCACCATAGCGGAGCCATGAAATACTTATGGTTTACGAGTTGCACACGTGTTAGCGACTCTTCCCATGCAGACATGCGCTTCCTGCGACAAACCCTGGCCACGGGCGCCGCTTCCTTGAGGGCAGCTTCAGAGCTGCGCTACCTGTCGTACCGCACCCAGCGCCTGGCACAGCAGCCGCCTGCAACTGCAACTGCCCATTGCACTGTGGGCCCAGCGGCAGAAACCATGCCCACTCCTCCCAGCGACACAACTGACAGCCACGTGCCCGCAAGCACATATGCTCCCACGGGGGATTGCACTGACAGCCATGTACCCGCCAGCACAGCCGCTCCTCATGCCACTGGCGCAGATGGTGTCGCTGGGAGCTCTCGAAAAACGGCAGCTGGTGAGGGCAGTCGCACAAGCGGTGCTGGAGCAACCACGGCAACCAAGCCCTCCCCAACCATACCTCGGCAGCAACAAGATAATTGCGGCAAGCAACAAGAGAATGGCAGCAAGGAAGTCGTGCTTCTCGTTTTTCTTTTTCTTGGGCTCTTGTTGGGGTACATGTTGGGGGTTACTGTGGCCTCCCCCTATACGACCCAAGGCCACCAGACTGCTGGTGCCAGGTCGGCAAACCAGCAGGCGTCAGTCAGCCCGCAGCCTTCACAATCATCTGTCAGTAGCGCCGCAGAGCTGCTGGCATTGCACTCCCGCATAACGGCAGATTTGGGGGGGCAGGTACGGCAGGCGCACGACCGGCTAACAGGCTGGAAGGAGCTGGCAACAGAGGGACAGCTGAAAGCGACAGAGGCAGCTGCAGGGTCAAGCGTGGAGGCAGGCGCAACCCAGCAGCTTCAGGGGCAGAAGAATGGCGAGGCAGACGTGTGGGCAGCACAGACCGATTCTGTGGAGGAAGTTGGGGCCCGCCAGCAGGAAGCTATTGAACAGGTGGCGCAGGCAGCTGATGTGATCAGGCGCCAACTGGCTGCTGCGGTGGATGAACTGGTAGCAGTAAAGGAGGCGAGCGTGGCGGAGATTTTGAAATTGCTGGGGGGGGGGATGGACCAGCTGACCGCCGCGCAGGCAGCAGCAGCAGACAGGCTTTGGGCGGAACGGGAGGAGGCCACCAAAATAATCGCAGCGGAACGGGAGGAGGCCACCAAACTAATCGCAGCGGAGGGTGCTGTGGCTGTATTTGAGGTGACAGCTGTAAAGGAGGCAGCGGCTGCTGAGGTGCTGGCTGCCAAGGGGAGTGTTCAGGCAGCCGTCAATGATGTGGCGGCAGCCAGGCAGAAGGCTGGGGCCCTGTTGGCGGCCGCACAGCAGGAGGTGGAAGCTTTGGAAAGAAAGACTAAGAAGAAGAAGAAGAAGCAGAAGACAACAGGGCAGTTTGCTAGATTTGAACAGGCCGTTGCTGCAGCTGAGCTGACAAGTGCTGCTCTGAAGAACCAGCTGCATGCTGGCCTGGAACAAGCAAACATCAGGCTGGAAAGCATGCTACAGGTGATAGCTGGACTTCTTTTACGAGACTTGTTTCCTCAACTGGCCCCAGGCTGCTTCAAAACTATTCTGCTGGCCGCGGCTTGAGGGCTCGATGCATATGGAGGCCAACTATTGGTATCCTTCAGTCAGAGCATCCATATAGGGGAGCTAGTGCTCTGACTGCCATGTTTGCCGCTGTCATTTGCTGCAGGCGCGCTTGGAGGCAGTTGCCTCTGAGCTGGATGGGGTGCTGGACGGGGTGGACTCCTCCCTGGCTGTGCTGGAGCAGCGCGTTCTGGGTGTGTGCCAGCCAGTCAGCGGTGGTTTATGCAGGGCTGCGAGAGTTGGGGGGTTATGCAGCACCACCTCGTGAGCTGAGCGGTGATCTGCGGCTCATGTCCGGTGTGTGTCCCTTACAGACAGCTGGCACTAATCGTAACCTATTCATGATTGTGCAACACCTGCATGTGCACATGTCTGCAGGACTAGAGGCAGGCGTTAGCGACATAAAGCAGGAGCTCCAGTCGCTGCTGGGTACCGCCGCGTGTGTGCAGCCCATCCTCAAGTGATCAAGGTGTCGCGGGTGCGGCATGTATGCGGGGCGCAGTTTTCTTGAATCGGTTGAAGTTCGTGCATAGCAGGATCACACAGGACTGGCGATGCACCGTCAGGCTGAAGCAAGACTATGTGCCTGTATACCGTTGGGTGCAGCAGCCCGCGAAGTGGAGGCGGCTGCACTGCAACCAGCAGGGTTGGGACCCCCAGGTGCCTCTCCAAGACATCGCATATGTCCTGGACCAAGCTCAGTATGCTGCATCAACAACCGGGGCACTGTATAGTATGTACCACTTTATGTACAGCAGCTGAGCAGGTGGCAAGCCCCCCAGCTGCCAGCCGAAGAATAGCGGCGGGACGCATCCTGCCGCTATGTTCAGTAGGATACAGCGGCGGAGTGTGCCAATAGTTGGGTGGTGCTGCTTGCAGTAGTCCTTGCCCCACGTGTTGTAAATTTACATTGTAATTTGCTTTACATCAAAGCAGTTAGGTTTGGTGGTGGTAGCTGAACATTGCACCTCAGGTGCACCCCCAACTTCCTGCCCCGAGCCACGTTTGAAGAACCTGTGAACAACACGTCAGTCGTCACCAAGGGATTTGCCCGCCTGGTTGTAGGCCACCGGACTGGGCTTTGGGTGTGAGAAGACCGCTGCGCGGGTCAAGCGCAACCCAGAGTTGCGCAGGCTGCGCGAGCAGCAGAGACCTCGCTGCGCCCTAGCGGCAAGGTGAGGGAGCAGAAGGGGAGCATCTGCCAATCCGTTTCAGCGAGCGCGCGAGCAGCCGTGTGTATATCTCCTCCCCATGCCGCCTTCCGTGCCACCCCGCCCCGCAGCGCAGCACGGGAAGTGGTGCACACCACTGCTGCACCTCAGGCTGCCCTCCCTCACTTCTGCTACAGGAACAGTGCCCATACCACACGGCAGTGGCCGCGGCAGCGCAGAGAACAGCAGTTGCCACCAGCGAGGTGGTGCAGTGACGACGCTGCAGCTACAAATGCAGCTGAGAACTAAGCTTGGGAGTGTGCTTGCCCTGTGAGGTGCTCCGCTGCTACGTCGCGCACGATCTTGGGCGCAGCAGAATACCTGGAGAGCCGTCACACTACGCCTTGCGGCCTCTTCAATGACGGCAGCTATTGCACCCATGGTGCTGCCTCCAGCCGTCCCGCTGCTGCCCAGAGCTGTTAGCGTGCTGGCCAGTTACGAGGTGAGTAGATCAATGGTACCCTCAAACCCATGACCATCAAACGAACAGGGCTACCAGCATCATCATCACGGGGCCATCCCAGTTGAGGGCAGCATGAGCACACCATTCTATGGAGCAGCTGCCTCCCTGTCCATCCTGCACGCAGGCGCTCTTCCTGCTCAGCCTTGCCACGCTTCTCCCCCTGCCCATGGGCCTCCACCTCTGGGTGCACGCCATATCGCTGCAGACAGCGCTGAGCCGGCTGCAGCCGCTGGCTGTGCAGCACTCCAGCCTAGCAGGCGGCCCGGCGGAATGCACTGCCTTTGTGCGCCATGCCCGCCTTGCCATGCCAGCCGTGGTGCCAGGCGTGCCGACACAGGGACCCCTTCCATAGCAGCCCTAGCATGCCTGCCGGATGCTGCACACCTGGGTGGTGGTTCTGCTGGGGTTTGCGATGCCCACGGTGGTGCAGGCAGCCATGCAGCACTACTCCCGCCACCTGCGGCAGCTGCTGGATACACCGCCATTGCAGGTGCAGATCGCAAACCAGCAGCCTAGGTGTGAGGGGGGGCAAACAGCTGCGGAAGACGATGACGAGGAAGAGGAGAGGGACAACAGGTGCCAGTTTAGCGCGGCGCAGCAGGCAGAGACACAGCCCAATTCTGTTTTGCTTTTGTCTGGCAGCGAGCAGGCTGGAAGCAGCAATGGGCATAAACATGAGGCAGCCCAACACAGCCGGCTCTGCGAGGCGGGGCAGCAGGAGGGGCTGGCAGAAGGTGCAGCCAAACCCAACACCCCGTTGACGGCATTGCTGCTGCCCTGGCTGCAGCGCTGGAGAAGATTGGCGGCTAGGAGGCAAGCATTGCTGCCGCTCGCCACCGCAGGCGTGTTGCATCAGCACTGCTGGTGTGCCACCTTTGCCAGTGGCTCCTGCTGCTGATGCCAGCCAGTGCCCTCGTGTGGGCTGTGCTTGAACTCGCGACGGCAACAGTGTGATCAAATGCCCACCACCCACACATCCCACTGGTCCAACCCAACAGACTGTTCAACCTGACAAATGCATGTACACCTCTTCTGTAGTAGACCGCGTAGTTCGTGAAGTTCATATGCAGCTGCGACCGACCGAACCATGACCCGTCACGTACATGCTGCATCACCATATCAGCGTCGGCCGCCAAATGCAGAAATTGGACCGAGCAGCATATTTTTGCCTTACTCAGCTGGCCTTTTGTGATTATCCTTGAAAATGTGGTGTTTTTGCCAAGTGTTGCATCCCTCTCGGTCGTTATGGTGGGTGATCTCCCTCTCCTTGCTCTAGGGCACTCCATTGGATCCTTCAGGTCCAGTTGATCCTGCTTGATGCAACTCATGCTGCCCCTTTAAACCCCAGTGTTAATTTCCCTTGTGTACGATTTATTGCAAGATGCCGCAGCTGGTCCATTCTCCACCAAAACACAAAGTCGGCAAACAATCTCCACCAAAACACAAAGCTGGCAAGAAGATAGTGTTCAAGGCTTGATGCCATGCGAACCCATCACCCATTGTCCACATAAAACAACACTGCCCCAGACAGGTGTAAGCTTTGACTACTGTAGCAGTTGAGTCCAGCCGCAACCCGAGCTCGAAGTGTGTGGTGAAAACCACTCAACAGGCGAGTTGCCGGGCCCTGCTTACAGCCCCAGCCCCACCGTCCTGTTGGACTGCAAGTTGCGGCGGAGCCCTGCTTGGTACCCGCGTTCCAAGTCGCTCAAGACTTGCGCCTGCCGCTCGCCTGCAGCAAGGCACATGCCAGATGCGAAGGAACAAGGATAGATCGATGCGGGGGGGGTGAGCTGTCATACAGGCTGCAACATGCAGGCTGGCTGCCAGCAGACAGAGCTGCTTCACCAGGAAGCCAGCAGACAGAGCCCCAAAACAAAAAACAGCAACTACACACACGCACACTGACACACATAGCGCCCCAAACCAGCGATGCTCCACCAACACGACTCCAGCATGCTCACGTTTCATGATTGCAGGGGCACTTGCCGCAGCTTCGCCCTCTACCACCGCCTCCCCGGAAGCAGCGCTTGGCTCCACGCCGGGCTGCTGCAGATGCGGCGGCAGTGCGGGACCAAAGACGCGCTCTGCAGCCTCTGGCCTCACCGCAGTTTGCTCCAGCGTCTCAGCAGCTGCCTTGCCTCCCTGCATGCAAGTGACAGGCAACAACCATGCAATAATCTTTGCAGGCACCATATCGAATGCTAGCAGGCGGGCAGCCTCCGCCGTTAGGGTGCTGCAAGGCTTACTAGGCATGCGCTGTGTTTGTTGAACCCAATGCATGGTCCACTCAAAACTGCTGGCAGCATATTGACACACCATTAGCTTGATGAATTTCAGCTTCTCCTGCTCGCTTGTGAACTCTGCTTGGTCCCAGCGATTGCGACCAAACACCGCCGCAGTTTCTTGCGGCGGCACTGTCGCTGAACTGCCAACCGCCGCTGCCCCAGCAAGTGCGGGGCCAGGGACTGCTTCTTTCTTCTTGCCTCCCCACAGAAGCTTCTTCTTCTGCTCAAGGGATAACCCGCTGCTGCTCGCTGCTCCTCCTGCCATGGCTGCTGCTGCTGCCTGGGCTGCGGCAACAACCGACACTGTTGCTACACCGCCAGGTGCGGCACTGCTGTTGCTACCAGCGCCTGCTGAGGAACGCACTGCAGGGAGGGTGGAGTACAGGAGCGATATTGCCCAGGTGATTGCATGCAGCTCGCAAGCATGTGATCATCGCAACTGCCGGTTTACGGTGCTGTGCAGGTGGCAGACAGCAGGAGCACAACAATGCTACAATTCCTGCCTGCATCCTAGGGTGTTCCATACCATGCAGCCATATGCCATGCAGACTATGCCATGCATGCATACAGCGACAGTAGCAGCACCCACCAAAACCTGAAACAGCTGCCTGCGCACTGGTCTGCATCTGGGTGGTGGCTGGCTGTGCAGCAGACTCTGGTGCGGCGCGGCCTCGTGGCGGGCTCTTGCTGGCTCTGCATCGATCCCTGCTCCTGCTCCTGCTGCGGGGCCGCTCCCGCTGCAGCGCACGCTGAGCGCCCCTCCGCTCATAGTCGCTGCTACCACCACCTCCGCCTCTGCTGGCTCCTTGGCCTGACGGGCCGCGTTGCTGGAAGGTGCGTGGCATAAAGTGGGAGGCATCTGTAGGCAGCCTGCTGGCGCCCCTGCCATCCCTGCTGTCGCGCTGTGGCGACCGGGAGCGTGAACGCGAGCGAGGCCTGCGGCTTTGTTGCTGCTGTGATGCTCCTCGCTGCCAGCTGCTGCCATCCCGCCTATAAGGCGCATCGCGCTCCCAACTACGATGATCTGTTCTTTGATCTGCACGCCTACCGCCACTACTGCCGCCGCTAGCTCGGCTGCCTCTGTACTGGTCTCTGGTGTCCGGCCGTTCTCGTGAAGGTGAAGGCCGGCGGTCTTGCTCCTCCCTTGCCCTCTGCCTTTCTGCTACCTTTTTCCTGTCTTCTGGGTGTGGCGACTGCTGCAGAGGATAGCTGTCAGGCTCCTGTTGGGCAAACCGTTGTGCTGCGGGCGGGCTGCCGCCGCCCGTGCCTCTAGTGTCCATGCGACGTGCTAGCTCTGCCGTGCGGGGCCTGCTTAGCCTTAACCCGAGCGAATGTTGCTTTGCAGTGCGTCGAGACTCCTGCAGCCCATTTGAGGGTTGTTGCCATCAGCCTGGGCATACCGCCAACAATCGATTGACAAAACCAAATCCCATAACATGTTCGTGCACATTCTTTGCAAAAACTGCGGAATGAGCGCGCAAACTCGGCGTTCAATCGCTGTGCTCAAGAAGCGCGGCGCCTCACCTGGAAGAACAGTTACCATAGGACTCTACTCATGGATTGGAACGGCGCAGCGAGCGAAACCAGACCAATCAAGCCGGGTTTCTTCCGCAGTGGAGGCTTGCTTGTCGGAGAAAGCCCAGGGCCTGCCCGATTTCTCTCAACACTGGTCAGTGCACAATGAATTTCCTGCTAGGAAGCGCTCACAGTAATGCCGGCCTCAAAATTTGTTGTCTCGTGGCCGCAGTTGGGGGAGCACACCTTTCAGCAGCCCTTGGGCACAGAAGAGAAGTGTGAAATCACCCTGGATGCAAGGGTGCGAAGATATCTCTTGCCTATCCAGGGGGGGCACTCTGGTAGCGGCACCGCTGCCACACGGGACGCTGTCGCATCTGCTCCCCCACCCACAAACGCGAGACGTTCTGCACACTACTCGCAGGGTTGTCTTGGCTTCTCCTTGATTAGCAGTGCACGCATCTGCGAGCTCTACGGTCTGGATGGCCCAGAACCCAGCTACATTTGTTCTTTGCGGGGTGACGAACAGCGGAGAAACCTAGAGGCACACCAGCACCCGCATCAGCACCCGCCCAAGCTGTGGCAGATAGAGCATCGGTGGCACGCGCAGGTGCAGGGACGGTCGCAAACAATGTTTGTGCTGCGGCTGCTATCCCTTGCGCAGAAGGGCATGCTGCATCTGCACAGCCTGGCGTTGCTGCCTGCAGCACCAGGCAGCGCTGGTGCAGCAGCAGAGGTTCAGGTAGCTGCCTCTGATCAGGCGGCAGATGAACACACAGCAGCTGCAAACTACTGGGCAGCCCAGGCAGCAGGTGGTTCTCAGATGGATGACGTTCGCAGCATGCTGAGCAGGCTTGCGGTTGCAGACAGCGGCAAAAGCGAGGTGGCCAGCGAGGGGATGCCTGCAGATCCCAAGCGAGCATTGCTGGCGGCCATTGCCAAGTCGGTGCTGCAGCAACCGCAGCGGCAGGGCAGCAATGGCGGCGCGCCAGCAGCCGCTGGTGCGTTGCTTGCGGCCGCACAACCGTCAGCACTGCAGCATGAGAAGCAGCAGCACCACCATCAGCACCCACATCAAGGCAACCAGCACGAACAGCAACGAGAGGAATTACTGGAAGCTGTAGACAAATTGAACCAGCGCGTGGGCCGGGTTGAGGCGATGTGCGTGGAGATGATCGGTCTGATTCGGCAAGTTGCTAGCAAAGGAGATGGCATCTGATCCGCAACACACGTTGTCAACCGCTATGTAACAATGCAGCGCAGGTTGGCACCGTGCTGCATGGTGCATGGAGTGGGATCGTCAACCAGCTTTATTGTTTACGCGCCTCTGGGTGACGCAAGACGTTGGCGGAGTGCCACCTCAAGCCCACCCTTAGCACACGCGACGGCCTGCTGCGTGCTGTGCAGTAACCACCCTCCTATTTGGTTGGTCAATCCTGCTGCGCGCGCGCAATCAAGATAAGTACGTGGCGGGGGTGCACTGTCCAGCTGTCACGCGCCTCCACGTAGGTGCGAGCGTTGCAATTCCGCAAATATAGCAGCGTCCTGCGCTTCCTTGTGAGCCCATGCACGTCCGGTGCAACATCGCTGCAAGCTCCACCAAGGACATGCAGCATGCAGCTGTGGGTATGACTGGCAGCCAGGGCCCAAGCCAGTGAGGTCAATTTACCTGCCCAAGATGAAATCTAGTTGGATGGATGGGTACCACGACGGCTTGCGACGGGTGCCCGCAGCAACGGAGAGGGGGCTGGTGCACTCGCTGCCCTCCATGTCCTGCCTGCCCTCCCCAAGCAAGTTTAGCGACAACTTGCACGCCGCCTCGCTGTACTCTGACGTGGGCAGCGATCCTGGGCAGTCGCCGAGGCTGGAGGAGGAAGATGAAGAGGAGTGGTATGGCGCCGACCTGCGCGGCTGGCGCTTGGAAGCCGGCGTGTTAGCTTGGATTCTTGTGGTGGTGCTGGTCGCGTTTGGTGTCAACATCGCCGTCGGAGGTGAGGCTGCCAGGCGGGTTTGGGCCCCAAAATTGTTTTGGCGCCGTGTTAGGCATGTTCGTCCCTCCTGCCGACATGGATGGGTCGAACGAGCCCTATGCCCGCCCACCCATGTACAGGCGGCAGCTTGCTGCACGCAGCCTACTGGCAGCTTGCAGGTTGCCTTGAGGCTTGAGATGCAATACTGTTTTCCTGCGCTGATGCACTGTATCGACTGCTGTTTGCTTGCATGATGCTCAGGAGATCTGGTTGCCCACGCGGCCCGCCCATTCTTTCCCCTTCACACACGCAGTCACCAACAGGGAGCAGCGCAGCGCTCCAGTCTTCCCTGCACCACCGCCTTCGCCGCCCCCACCTTCACCGCCACCACAGCCACCGCCACCAAGGTTTGAGCTGCCGCGGTGTTCTTTGTGGCGGCCTTGTTGCTGGCAAGCGCCAGCGGGGCAGTAACGCCCCCCTGCTTCCCGTGCACAACCCAACCCATGTTGCTGTGCTGGCTTGCTGGCAACTGCTGACTGTGTTCATTGGTCGAAGCACCTCCAACATGGTGTCGCTGTCCTAAGATCTGCTAAGCATATCTCCCAGGGTCCCCCTTTGTCAACCGATTCTTGCTGCACCTATGCACCTATGCAGTCCGCCACCACCGAGCCCACCGCCACCGTCCCCGCCACCACCCTCCCCACCGCCGCCCTCCCCGCCACCACCCTCCCCACCGCCGCCCTCCCCGCCGCCACCTGCCCCACCGCCTCCCAACCCGCCCTCTCCACCACCGCCACGGCCACCGCCACCGCCACCGCCGGCCCCCTTCCCACCCAGGCCACCACCACCCCCATCGCCGCCGCCTTCTCCTCCTGACAGGATCCGCAAGCGCAGGCCCGGAGAACAGGCACTGCCAGGTGAGCTGCTGCCTTTTCTCTGTAGTGGCCATCTGCAGCAGCCTTACTGCCCGGCTGTCTTCCCACCTTCCGGCCTGCTGCTTTTGCGCATATGGCAGAACCCACGGCAGCCATCCAGCTGGCCGGGGCAATATCCGCAGCTCCGTGGAGCAGCCGTGCCATTTGCTGGCCAGCACTGTCAGCCCACGTGCACCCTGCTTCCTCCTGCTCACTCCTTGCTTCTCACTCTCCCCACCTGTTTGTGTTGATTCCCTGACATGCAGCCCCTCCCAGCCCCCCGCCCTTCTGTGTGATCGCACCGGAGCGGCAGCAGAAGGAGCGGTTCACGGAGCAGCGTGTCGAGTTCCCAGCTGTGAGGCCGCTGCTTGCCTGTCGCCTGCCTACCGCATATGATGCCCGACTCCCTTCCCATGTTCCCATTGTCCCTTCTGCCTTTCTGCCCCTCCATTTCCCCCTTATCGCCCCCTCAGTCAATGATGATTCCTTGTGCTCCCTCCCTCCCCTTCCCTCTCTTTTCAACCTCCCAGCTTGATTTACATCTTTGAACCAATATCCTGTTCTGCCTCCGTCGCTGCCTGCTTGCAGAGCAACAACGTATATGTTGAATCCTTCCTAGACGGCGAAATTGCAGACGAGGAGACAGGGTTGCGGTTCCCAGGTATAGTATCACATCACGCCACTGATGCAACACGGGTTTCGATCTGCTTACCTGCAGCAAACGAGTCAGCGGAAGGGCAGCACATGCCTAGTGAACAGCATCAGTGCAGGAGCATGGCGGGACTGCCAGTGCCGCAAACAGACAGTGCCAGGGCAAAGCCACGCCGTACCTGCCACAACCCGACTTGCACAACATCTTCAATGTTCACTACTTGCCTGCGGAGCTCCCAATGGTATACATAGCCTGCAGCTGGTCCATCCTGGGGTGCAGGCTACTATGATGGGTCCAACCCGGACTACTGCTGGGTGACGGTGCGAGGTGAGTGGATTGTACCTGAGCCGTCTGTAACACCCTCAGTGCTTATTGGTTTTTGTAACCGAGCGGAGCGGGCAATACAAAGACTTGTTAGTGCTGGCCTGCACCCACAGGCCCACGCAACATCGCCATGCCTTGGCCCCATGGCACATTAGACGCTTGCATCTCGACTGACATGCCTCAGACCTGCACCTAGGGTCTCTGTGCGGGCACCCATGCCACTGCTGCCTACCCCCTTGTTTCTGCCTCCTTCCCCACCCTGTTATTTGCAGCCACCTACACCTGCCTGACCTATGACGACGAGTGCAACGGCAGCCCTGAGGCGGCAATCCAGCTGTGCCAGGTGCCGCATGCTAGGGGGTTGAGGGCTGTGCAACCACTGGTGCACACCCGCACACCGTAAACCACCAACCCACCACCGGCAGCAGCCAAACCACCCTTCTCCATCTCCACCTCACAACGCACTAATGTCATGCAGACCAGTTGTTCTAACAACGAGGGCTGCAACATTGAAGGGGCCCGTGACAACCCTGTCTTTGGTCGCTTGTGCGGGCTGCTGGGCGGCGTACGCCCCACCTGCACATTCCAGGGGCAATACTCGGCAGAAGGGGCTCGGCAGCTGCAGGCAGTTTACAGGGTGAGTAATGCAGCAGTGTGATATAGCTGGCAAAGTGCGGCTGGGCCGTGGTGCAGTCAGTGAGGTGGTACAAGCGGCAGGTTTGGCCTGTTGGTGCATCGCATGATATGATGCAGGGCACATCCACTAGTCCGCTGCGGCAGCTGGGTGTGGTAAGTGCCCTTATGCCCACTTCCCCGCCTGCATGCCTGACAGGGGACTGTGCCCACTTGCGGTGCAGGTCAATGTGTGCATGAACCCGCCCTCGCCACCTGCTTCGCCGCCACCGCCGCCAGTCATTGAAGAACCAGAGGTAATACCCCAGAGGAAGCAGCCGGTGGGGGTTTGGAGATGGCTGGGTGCTGTTATGTTCGTGTGCTGGGTGGGACACCCCTTGCTGGGAAGTTTAGGGTCTGGGTGGTGTATTCTGGCGGTGAATGCAAGTATGCAACAATGCCGTGCCCACTGTGCAAGTGCCATGCCATGCGGCTGACATTTCGCTGCATGCCAACCCTGCTTCCCGCCTTGCTCTTGTGTTCAGTACTATTACGTCTGACGTGATGGACGACTGAGTGAACTGGACGTACTCCGTGACGAAGACGAATAATGAAAGAATTCCTGCACACACACCCTTGCCCACAGCCCTACCTCCCCTCTGTGACGACTGAAGTCGGCCTGTCATGCTCCTCATCTACACATTCAGTATATTCTGATCCCGTTGATACCTTTCATGATTCATCCCCTCTGTGATCCATACTTCCCTTGATTTTCTCCTATGTTTTGCTGACCTGCTGCATGATGCTTTCCGTCTTCCCTGCCATTTGCACCGCAACATGCCGGCATCCTGCAAACCACTCATAAACATAATGCCACTGGGTAGCAGCTGCTGTATATTGTCTGCACCTGTAATGTAGAACATTCAGGCTCAATGAGCTTACGTTGGACAGTACTGAGGGCTGGGCTGTGCACATAATGCGGGGGCCTGCCAACAGCGGCGGCGGCGCCCAGCCAGAGTGGCGGCTTCCGTATATCATGCTGTAGCAGGACACCCAACGTGTGGTATGCGTTTCTCAGCAGAATTCGCTGGCGCGATATTATATGCGCTCATGGTGCACCAGTACGCGGCGGGAACTCACTCGCCATGTCGCGACCCATGTCGTAGCCGCTGACAGTGGGCTCAGGTTCGGAGCAATTTCAGCACGTTGGCTTCTTTGAAGGAAGCTGTAAAGTCGCCAGCGGTCTGCAAGGCACGTGCAGGTTCGATCTATGAAATTGGTCGCGGGATTGCTGGGTCCCACTCCCTCTACTGAATCGCTGAGCAAGTTTAGCAAGGCAACATCGCCGCCAGGAAGCGAGCACGAGGGACATTGCCAGCCCTACGGCCTTGAAGCCTGCAACCAGGGCGGTGGGGACAGCGCTGGCGGGGGCGACGAGGAAGAAGAGGAGGAAGAGGAATGGCTTAGCTATGGCGCAGACAGTTGGCGCCAGCGCTGGCGGCGCTCAGGAGAGGGCATCATCATGTTGTGGACGCTCGGCTTGGTGGTGACAGCGATAGCCACAAACTTGTCAGTTGGAGGTGCGCTGTCGGGCTGCTGGGTAGTGCGGTGGTGCATGCTGCTGCCCATCAGCGCAGGGGCTGCAGGGATGCTGCAAGACTTCAACATAGCATAGCGTACTTGGCGGAATGCAGAGGCAGGATTTTTACCGGGGTTGACTGGTTGTGGGGATAAGATTACTCGCACTGCTGTGAAGTGACGCTTCGAGTGGGATGCATGGGCTATTGTCGCGGTTGCTGCAATCCCAGCAAACAGTCAGCTGCCTTGCTGGCTGTCGTCTGCTGAAGCAGCACGACCCACTGCCACCGTCGCTCTCATTGCATCCTTGGTGTATGCAGTCATTAATGCGAAACAGAAGCACGTGGCTGTTGCATACCCTTCGCCCCCACCCAGCCCACCTCCGCCCAGGCCTCCCAGCCCACCACCTCCGCGGCCACCACCTCCCTCACCA